>JBBYHK010000005.1:2705044-2766549 GCA_038382065.1 Adansonia grandidieri
GGATCAGTCCGGATGAGAAAGTTATGATTTTTCAAATCTAAACTGTCCAGAACCTCTGGAATCCGGACATGTATTCTAGTTGGGCATTTCAGACCCACTAAATGATTTTTCTAAATTTTTCAAACATTTTTTTTAAAAATATTCATGAAATTTCCTTTTCAGAAAGGTATCACTTGCAATTTTCTGATATCGAATAAGTCCAGAATGATTTTTCAAAGTTTGATACACCTTGTTCATCATATGCTCTGCTAGCAGCAAAATTGATCCAAATTTGAAAATTTGTTCTCTCGGAAAGTGACATTTTGGGATAGTGGGAATATTTTTACGATGATCCTCATCGAGTCACCTTTCTAACGGCGTCTTGTCCACCTTCTAAATCCTTCAAACCAATTTAGAATAAATTCGGGAAGCAGGATAGCGTGATGTTGTCCCCTGTTTTTGGTCATAGTCAAAAAAAGTTGTTTTCTCAAATTTTGTCTCGAGACATTCGAATGTCTCTGTATCACCCTAATCAGACTCAAGAGCATACTTAAACACCCCACAAGCTCATATCAAGGCACAAACATATTTTACATTTTTATCATCCTCATTCACAGTAAATCTTTTTGCCAAAAATTGTTGAATGCTCACCAATTTTTTGAATGATGAAGTTTTGTCATCCATAGGGATACTCCACCCTCACCTGTCCAAGGGGACACTCCAACCCCGTTTTTCAAAATTGTCAAAGTAAAAAAATCTTCCTTTGTCAAAATTATCTATCATCCACGGGTATACTCTAACTCTATCTTTCCGAAGGGATATTCTAACCTTATCTTTCAATTGCAATTAAATTCTTCTCCTTCTCGGCTTTCCATGAATATGTCAAACAAATCTCATTTAATCAAGAAATCCAGATGCATTTCGAAAATGGTCGATTTGGTTATTCCTAGATAATCGATGCTAATAGTGAGATAAATTCCCATAGTCCACCCATTTTCTTTATCATTGCATTGAATGATCCATGTCATGTTACTTCATTTATTGTCTTACTAACATGATTTATTTGTAATAATTATTTGCATTCATATTTTCAAATTGTTTCAAATAAAATTAAAGGTAATGTTCCACGTGGGTATCTCTCCAGTGCCTAAAGTGGAACATTCCATTTTCAAAGTAAAATCCAGAGCTCATTTTTATCGAAAATCTCTATATTCCCTATCTCTCCGGGGCGAATATGAGATTAAATCTTTTTCATCAAAACCTGGATTATTTCTATAAGATTCATGCATTAAAAAGGGTTATATCAAAATAATGATAAGTTAAGATCAAAAAAATCAAAACTGAGAAAGATATAGCTAGAAAGATACTGATTTTGGGCGTTGCAAAAAGGTTTGTACCTCATCACATGTAACCAACTCCCGAACCCAAACGATGAATCTTTGCGTTACGTAGGCCACAGGATTGATGTTTTGAGTTTTGTAACTCAAAACATAGGTTTCAATAGGCATCCGATCATGCCTAGCCCGAAATGATCGGTGGCGACTTCAAGCATTGACAATTTTGTGATGGTCATCTGAGACCAATAAGATGAGCGATTTGTCTTATCATCCCCTTCACTGTACCATAAGTCGAGAATCTGTACATTCTCATTCTTATCACATCACCAAAAAAAAGTCTCAGTCAATAAGACATTTCCAAGTCAGGAAAATATTCTAAGTCATGCGCACTTGTAGATCTGCAAGGATCCACCTCGGGGTACGTTGTGACAGGAAGGATTAGCAAACCCACGATGCCTGATAATCTGTACCATCTAACTACATCTTACTTGAACTCATTTCCTCGAATTCATTTTTATCATTATTTAAATATAATTCCCTCTAATGCATGAAATTTTGTAAAGATATGAGTCTAGGTTTTAATGAAAATTTTATCACCTATGTGCCTCGAAGAGGTGAGAAACATAGGGTTTTTTTTATGAAAATGATCTCCAAATGGGTTTTAAAAAAAACAAATATTTCATGTCTGGTACTGGAGAGATACTGACATGGGATAGCATTTTGTGATTTTGAAAATAAATTTTAAAGCATGAATGCATGAGGTCCCTACAAGAGGAAACATATTAGTAAGATAGGAAAAAAAATAATAAATAAATCCATAAAAATAAATACAAAAATAATCAAAAAAAGGGATGATCGAAATATATCTCATAGTTGTCTTTGATTATTAATGAATAACCGAGATGGCAACATTAAGACTTAGTCTAATTTGGTGGAAATTTAAGGAGAAAAAGGTTTTGATGACTCGAGAGGGAGAAAAGCTTGGATTTTGAAGGAATATGAATAGCAGGGTTGGAGTATCTCCTCAGAAGAGTGGGGTTAGAGTATCCCCAAAAATGGAAGTTTGATATTGGATTTGAGGTAAAAGTAGGGTTGGAGTATCCCTTTAAAGTAATGGGGTTGGAATATCCCTTAAAATGGAAGTTTGATACTGGATTTAATGTAAAAGTGGGGTTAGAGTATTGCCTTAGAGTAGTGGGGTTGGAGTATCCCTGAAAAAGGAAATTCAATGTCATTTTGAGGTAAAAGCGGGGTTAGAGTATCCCCTCAAAGTAAGAGGGTTGGAGTATCCCTGAAAATAAAAGTCTTCGACGTTAAAAAGAATCTTTAAAAATTGAGAGCTGAAGGTTTGGCTCAAATGTTCTTCTTTTATTTAGCCTTGGTCCGAGTCTAAAAGGCTTAGGTCATGGGAATAAGCCGAGTGGATCATGAGGCATTCGAATGCCTTAATAAAAGCGTTTCAGAAATTGGGTTAGAAACAGAGGACAGCATTGTGTCATTTCTATTTCTAAATTTATTTCGAGCGTATTCGGAGGTCCCAGGGGGTAAACGAGGTACCATTAGAAAGATAGCTCGATGAGGATTAATGTAAAATTATTCTAAAAATCCTAGAAAATTATTTTCTAGGCAGAATTAATTTTTGAATTTCAACTTAACTTAACACTAGTAGCATGTGTAGGGTAAAGGTACGATAGACTTTGAAAAATCATTTCGGATTCATCCAGGATCGTTAAAATGCGAATAATACCTTTCCAAAAAAAGGAATTTCATGATCTCTATTGGAAAAATATTCAAGGGATTCAAAAATGTTGTTTGTTAGGCCGAAATAGCCTGAATAATAAATTGCTCGCTGGATCTAGGGATTCCAGATAGCAAAGATTCAAAAAATTATAACTATTTCATTCGAGATGATCTAAAGGTAAATTACATATCGTTGAAAAGATAATTTGAAACCCTTCAAGGGAAAAATACCAATACATTCTAGATAAATTATTTTTTATTTTTAAATAATTTTTCAAAGGTAGACCACTATGTTGTTAGAACAAAATAGGGGAGGTGTTCGGTATTTTTTGTTATTCATTAGGTTGAGCTTGGGCCATGGGTGTTTGAACATCTGTAATTGATATGAGGGGTTGACATGGGTGTCATGAGTTCATTCCATAGTCCCAGAGTAGTTTGGGATGATGGAACAACCCATTGACCATGCCATCATGAGGGTGTTTGGCTAAAGGCCAAGGATTCACATTTTTCAACTAAAAGACTTCACTCTGTTCTTTGAAAACTAATGTTCTTATATTCATTCTTCCATGAATCAAGAACTGAATACTTGCTTTACCCCCAAGGTTGGAAAACCAGCTTCATAAAAATCTTAAGCCCATGTTATTCTCCACGTGTGGGAGATAGCATATGCCTAACTTGGGGATATTTTTTTGAAATTGGGTTTTCTAGCATTCAAACAACATCTCAACACAAGCAAAGTGCTAGAAACATAATAACATGGAAAACATATATGCATAAGCAAAGATGACATTTTTCATAGAAAAGATAAAAAGAATGCATGGAGATGATATATAGATGCATGAACATACTTAGGATGAACATGCTAAAAATGGCATTTTTATTTCATGGAACCTATTAAGCTGCTAGGAAATGTATAGGCATACTTATGACATGTTAAGATGCATGTTTTAAACATGAGATACAGATGTGAATGCGGAAGAAACATGGCAAGGTCACATGGACAGAGGCTATTATGTTAAGGAAAATGCAAAGAAGCATGCTTAGTTAACCAAACAACATGAAGGAACCAAGAAGAACATCAAGATCCTAAACTACCAGAACCAAAGCCACAAAAAATGCTTGGGAGTCCTAAGATGGCTATAAAAGCATAAAAAGGGTTTACCAAGATGATGTTAATGATAAAATAGAAACTATAAAGATCAAGGTAGAGGGGATATACCAAAAAAAACTTGAACTTCCCTTCGTCTCGAAGTAGTGGCTGTAGGCTTAATTTTTTCCTTCTCCTTGCTATTATTTTGCAAGAAAAGGATGAAAAGAGGTAGCTTTTTGGTGGTATGGTTGATGGTGAGCCTTTTTAAAGATCAAAATGTGTGGAAAGTTGGGTTCTTAAAGGTTTTCTAGTGGTGGTTTGGGGTAGCTACGAGAATAGAGTATGGAGCTTAATAAAATAGTGTTTTTGGGGTTGAGAATGGCTGGAGGATTTGTAGGGATGGGTGAAAAGTTTTCTAGGATTGCTGGTGGGTTTTTTTTTTTTTTTTATAGTTAGGAGAGTTTTTTCTAAGGTAGCTAGTTCTCTCTTTATCTTCATGCTTAGCCAATGACTTTAGGAAACAAACTAAAGGCATTGTTAGGTTTTTTTTCTCTGCGTAAGGAGACATCCAGGTAACATGCTCAGTCTGTCTCCCCATTGCTATTGGTTCTGCCATGCTGAGAAAGAAATCAAAAAGGCTGCAACAGTCTCCAAACTGCTAATGTGCCTACCACCCTCTTTATCACCATATCTCTTATGAAAGTGACATTTGGCATTGGTTGCTTGGGCCTTAAACTTGTTTAAATCCGATCATTGGCCCAAAGCCAAGGTTTGTATGCTTTATGATGGTTTCTTGGTGCTAAAAACATGTTTGAATCAGATTTTTGAAGGTTAAAAAATGGTCTGAGTAAGGCAAAATGCCTTACTGTATCGATACAAAGCATGTTGTATCGATACACAAGGTAATTTTTTTCCTGAGTATCGATACAAGGAAGTGTGTATCGATACTAAGAACAAAAATTATGTCTAATCTGGAGACTTTAGAGCCCTGTATCGATACTCCATGGACTTGTATCGATACTCATGCTTGTGTATCGATACATTTTGCCAAAAATCACAACTTTAGCTACTGCCAAGACTTGTATTAATACAATCATGCTAGGTATCGATACCACAACTTAGGTATTGATACCAAACCCTCATGCATCGATACTACAGATGGAAATTCAAAGTTTTGGTAATGTGAAAGCCTCGTGACAGTGTTTAAGCACCCATATGACTTGCACATACCCTAGTTCCTTGAGTTATCTTATCTTGGTCATAAACAGATGAAAATTGGCTCGTGTACTCAACTAAACAACTCTAATGACACCTTGAAAATAACCTTGGATGCCTTGTTTTTGCTTTTTTTTTTAAGGCAATCCATAGGCATTTTAGATCTTCCCTTAGCTTTACTTCTATTTTTTTATTTTGTCACCTTTTACCTAACTTTTAAGATACCAAAAACTAGTTCGGACAGAATGAGGTGTCTATAGCTGCACCTCTTTGACTGTTGCTAAGTATTAGGAACAGGGTAAAGATAAAGAGACACCATTTTGTTTGGATAGTGTATTAGGCTATTTTTTTATTGGGAAAAAAATGTGTCCTGCTCTATGAGGAATAAAAGAAAAGAAGTGCCACTAGCTCATGTGGGCTTAAAAGCAATAAAAAAGGCATCCTCAAGGACTAAAATGAAAAGGGTGCCACCATCTTGTGTGGGCTTAAAAGAAAAAAATACATCATACTTTTCGAGTACTAAAACGAAAGGGGTGCCACCAGCTTGTGTGGGCTTTAAAAGAAAAAATGCATCTTGTTCTTCAAGGGCTAAAATGAAAGGGGTGCCACCAGCTTGTGTGGGCTCAAAAGGAAAAGAAAATACATCAGGCTTTTTGAGGGCTAAAATGAAAGGGGTGCCAGTAACTTATGTGGGCTCAAAAGGAAAAGAAAATACATCCTGCTCTTCGAGGACTAAAACGAAAGGGGTGCCACTAGCTTGTGTGGGCTTTAAAAGAAAAAATGCATCTTGCTCTTCGAGGGCTAAAACGAAAGGGGTGCCACCAACTTGTGTGGGCTCAAAAGGAAAAGAAAATACATCCTGCTCTTCGAGGACTAAAACGAAAGGGGTGCCACCGACTTGTGTGGGCTTAAAAGGAAAAAAAATGTCTTACTCTTTAAGGACTAAAATGAAAGGGGGGCCACCATCTTGTGTAGGCATAAAAGGAAAAAAATGTATCCTACTCTTCAAGGACTAAAACGAAAGGGATGCCACCAGCTTATGCGAGCTTAAAAGGAAAAGAAAATACGTCTTGCTCTTTGAGGACTAAAATAAAAAAGGTGCTACTAGCTTGCGTAGGCTTAAAAGAAAATACGTCTTGCCCTTTGAGGACTAGAATGAAGGAAAAGGTCCTGCTCTTTGAGGACAAATAAAGAAAATGCCCTGCTCTTTAAGGACAAAGAAAAGAAATGTCTTGCTCTTTGGACACTAAAAGAAAGAAAAGGTCCTATTCTTCGAGGACAAGAAAAGAAAATGTCTTGCTCTTTGAGACAGAGAAAGAAAAGGTCCTGCTCTTTGAAGTCAAGAAAGAAAAATAAGTGTCTTACTCTTTAAGGATAAAGAAAAAAAAAGGTCCTGCTTTTTGAGGACAAGAAAAGAAAACATCCTTTTTTGAGGATAAAAAAAAGAAACGTCCTACTCTTTGAGGATAAAGAAAAGAAAAGGTCATACTTTTTGAGGACAAGAAAAGAAAGTAATCTGCTTATTGAGGACAAAGAAAGAAAACAGCCTGCTCTTTGAGTACAATGAAAAGGTCCTACTCTTTAAGGATAAGAAAAAAAATATCCTGCTCTTTAAGGACAAAGAAAGAAAATGTCTTATTATTTATAGATAAAGAAAATGCCTTACTCTTTGAGGGCAAAGAAGAAAACGTCCTACTTTTTAAGGATAAGAAAGAAAACCGCTTTCTCGTTAAGGAAAAAGAAAAAAAAATACCCTGCTCTTTGAGGACAAAGAAAAGAAAACATCCTACTCTTTGAGGATAAGAAAGAAAAGGTCCTATTCTTTAAGGACAAAGAAGAAAACATCCTACTCTTTGAGTACAAGAAAGAAAATGTCCTGCTCTTTAAGGACAAGAAAGAAAAGAAAATGTCATGCACTTTAAGGACAAAAAAGAAAATGTCTTGGTGTTAAGATTAGATACTTTTCTTGGATGATTTTCAATAAGCTTGTGATGTCGAAGGTACTTACCTAAGATTTTTTGAGGTTTTTGGAAATAAAAAGTTGCACCTTGCACTCTTTATTGACTTGCTTTTTGTACAGGGATTGGCACCTTAAAGGTGTTAAATCATATAGAATGCATGAGAATGCGTATGCATGTTTAAATGATGCGAAAGTGGCATTTCCAAAGGCATAATCCATCAATTTTGGATCTTTCTCACATCTAATAAGGTGGCTTCTTATCCCGATGACCAATGATGGTAATAAAAAGATTATGAAATCTGATGATTCATGTTGAGAGGTTCTAGATGTAAAAATTTCGTTAGCAATCATGAGTGGTTTTTTTTTGCTAATTCTAACTCTAAATAGCCTCTTTGACTGTTCAAATTGGTTGAACCCTATTTGTTTGGGTGCCAATCGAAGCAAGATTTTAGCCTTTCTTTTTCATGATAGGCTTTTCTAGGGATAGAGTTTGAACACTTCTCAAGATACAAGATCAAAGATGGTGGGACCAACCATGGCTCTAAAGTTCATTTTTGGTTTTTAAACCTAACAAAAATTCTCATAAAGTTCAAGCTTTCCAAGTAATGCTATGAAATCCTATTATTAATTTTATTCATTTATCAAGTATTATAATTAAATGATAAAATGATCCAACATGGAATGCAAGGTTGAAAAATTAAACAATTGTATTCTTATTCGATTGAAAAATTTTGAAATACACAAGAGTCAAAAGAAGTCTTCCTGAATGATTGGCTTCGATGCTGATGACATGAATTTTCCACTAATTGCTTTTAGAAACTTTTTCTTGAGCAAATGATCCTTGCGGTGTTGGTCAAATCATAAGAAGATTCCTCAAATTGACCCATGGTGGGATAGACACCTTAAAGTTGTTTATTTTTCATTTTCCAAGTGCAGGTGTCGATAAAATTTGATCAGCATCGAACACATGGGTTAAGTTATGATTCAGTGTCTTGGTCAGAGTTATGAATAATTGGAAGATTGGTTTTAGGTTGATGATAGTTTGGGCTTGACTTGGTTTGAATGGGTTCGATTACTTAAGTCGCCCTCTCAGGTTTTTTACTTAAGTTGGTTTTTTCTCCTTTTTTCTTTGTTTTTTCTTGTTTTTTGTTGTTTTTTTTTTTGTTTTTGGTGGGCGAAACACTAATAGAATGCCCTTTCGGGTTTTCATCCTAAAGTCTTTTTAGGCATAATATTTTTTTAATGGAATCGGAGTTCACAAGATTGGGCAGGTCGTTGCCATTCATTTTGATTAAGATTAAAGCTCCTTCAGAGAATACTTGCTTCACCATGTATGGTCTTTCCTAATTTTGGGTTCATTTTCTATGAACATCTCTATGGAATAGGATAATTTACTTAAGCACTAAGTCACCTTCTTAGAACTGACGAGGATGAACCTTTTTGTCATAGGCTTTCATTATGTGCTTTTAATACATCTGCCTATGACAAATGGCTTTGATTCTCTTCTCTTCAATAAGATCAAGTTGCTCAAATTGACTTTTAACCCATTTGACCTTTTCAAGTTATGCTTCCATCAAGACTTTAAGTGATGGGATTTTTGTCTTGATGGGTAGAACAGCTTCCATGCCATAGACTAAGGAAAACGGTGTAGCACCCGTAGAAGTTTGTGCGGTTGTGCAATAAGCTTGTAAAGCAAAAGGTAACTTTCATGCCAATCATTGTACATCTTAGCAATCTTTTAGATTATCTTCTTGATATTCTTGTTGGCTGTTTCCACTGCCTCATTCATTTTTGGATGATGTGGGATGAAATTTTAGTGCTGAATTTAAATTGAAAGCAGAATGCTTGGATCATTTTATTTTTCAGATTTCCTGCATTATCCGTAATGATTTGATCGGGGAGGTCATACCGACAGATGATGTCTCGCTTCATAAATTTGCACACGATCGCTCTAGTGACGTTAGCATAAGATGTTACTTCCACACACTTAGTGAAATAGTTGATAGCAACTAGGATGAAACGATGTCCATTAGAGGCCTTACAGGTGATTGGTACAATCATGTCCATGCCCCACATAGAAAATGGCCATGGGGCTATCATAACGTGCAATGGTACCGGATGGACATGAATCTTGTCTGCATAGATTTGGCATCTGTGGGATTTAAGGGCATAGTTGATGCAATCTTTTTCTAAAGTCAACCAGTAGTAGCCCGATCGCATGACTTATTTTGTCATTCGGTGTCCGTTAGCATGCGTGCCATAGATCCCCTCATGGACCTCCTCGAAGATTTTTTGGCTTTTGAGGCATCCATGCACCTGAGTAATACCTAGTCCCAACTTTTCTTATATAGTGCTTCGCCATCCAAAATGAAGTTTGTAGCCATTCTTTGTATGGTTCTTTTATCATTTCTGGTGGCATGATCCAGGTATTACTGATTTTTTATATACTGGAGGACATTATGATACTAGGGTAAACCATTTTTTTCTTCCTTAATATTTTGGCAATATGTAGATGTTGAATGAATGCTCATCTGAATAGAGGCTATGTCTGACTCCCAATTGACCTTAAACATGGATGATAAGGTGGCTAAGGCATCAGCAATTTGATTCTCTTCCTGAGATAAATATCAGAAGCTACATCATCAAATTCTTTTCTCAGTTTTGAGATTAAACTTTTATAATGAGTTAGTTTGGCATCACATGTCAACTATTCCCCTTTCAATTGGTAAATGATAAGGGTTGAGTCTCTAAACACTCATGGGGTTCGGATGCCCTTTCAATGGCAACTTAGAGTCCCATGATGCAAGCCTCATATTCAGCGATATTGTTACTGCAGTCACAGTGAAAGGATAATGGCTTTCCTCAGGTGAGATTAAAGTTGCCCTAATTCCATGCCCTAATGCGTTTGAAGAACCATCAAAAAACATTTTCCAAGGTCAATCGCTATCGGTTGCATTTCCCACCTTGGATATGCACATTAGGTCTTCATTGGGGAATTGGAAGTCCAAAGGTTTATAATCATCCATTGCTTAACTAGCCAAGAAATTCACAATTGCACTACCCTTGATGGCCTTTTGATTCACATATACAATATTGTATTTAAAAAGTAGGACTTACCACGTAGCTAATCTCCCTAACAATGTAAGGGCTTCACATAAGTATTTGACAAGATCCAGTTTAGCGATTAACCACATGGTGTGGTATAACATATATTGTCTTAGCCTCTTGACTGTCTAGACTAGAGTGCAACATAGCTTTTCTGCTATTGAGTAGTTATTTTCACATTCTGTAAACTTCTTGCTTAAATAGTATATATCCTATTCTTTGTTTCCTGAATCATCATGCTAGCCTAATACACAGCCCATCAAACTATCAAAAACTGATAGATATAAAATTAGAGGTCTATCTGGGATTAAGAGCACAAGCCTTGAAAGGTATTGCTTTACTTTATCGAAGGCTTCTTGATATTTTTCATTCAATTCTCTGGGATTTTGTTTACGAAGTAGCTGAAAGATGAGGTCACATTTGTCGATCAATTGAGATATAAATTGGGCTATATAGTTTAATCTTTCCAAAAACCTTTTCACTTTTTTGGGGTTTAAGGTGGTGGAAGGCTTTGAATGGCCTTAACCTTATCGGGGTCCATTTTTATTCCTTTTTCACTCATAATGAGACCTAATAACTTACCAAATGTGATACTGAATGTGCATTTGGCAGGGTTTAACTTGAGCTGATATTTGCAAAGGCATTTGAAGAGCTTCCGCAAGTTGGCTACATGTTTATTCTCTCTAGGTGACATGGCAATCATGTCATCCACATAAACTTTTATCTTTTTGTGCATAAGGTCATGAAACAATGTCACCATTGCCATTTGATAAGTTGCCCAAGTGTTTTTGAGTTTGAAAGGTATCACTTTGTAGCAAAAAGTTCCCCATATAGTAACGAAAGTGGTTCTTTCCATGTCTTTGGTTGCCATTTTGATTTGCTTGTATCTAAAAAATCCGTCCATGAAAGAAAAAAGTGCATTTTTGGTGGTGTTATCCATTAGATCGATATGGGGCAAAGAAAAGTTATCTTTTGGACTAGGTCAGTTAAAGTTCCTATAATCCACACACATTCACAACTTACCATCCTTCTTAAGGACGAGGACTATATTGGCTAACCATTCAAGGTATTTGGCAACTTCGAGAAATCCTATTTCAAATTGTTTTTTGACTTCTTCTTTGATCTTTAGCAGTATATTGGGTTTCATCCTCTTAAGCTTTTGTTGTACAAGTTTACACTCAAGTTTAAGAGAAAGCTTATGGACTACGATGTCGGTATTCAACCCAGGCATATCTTGGTAAGACCAGGCAAACACATCTCAAAATTCTTAGAGAAGGCTTCTCAGTTGGTTTTGGGTTGATAGTTTTATAAAGGTTCTAATTTTGACTTCCTTTTGATCTTCTTTTATCCCAAGGTTTATGGTTTCAGTGGGTTTTTTATGAGGCAAAATTTATTTTTCTTCTTATTCAATTAGTTTGAGTAGATTTGGGGGTATAGGGTTTTCCTTAGAATCTTCTTTATACTCAACCCCACCAGCACAGATTGCTTGCCCAAAGTCAATTTCCTGAGTCTCAATGTGAATATTCATGTCATCTTCATCCGAATACTTGAAAATATGAAAAAAAAACAATATAGGCAAAAAGGTATATGGAGAGAGGTGAAAATGGACACAATGAATGAAATGCATAATGTTCCATTATTTTCGTTGATAATACTTAATAAAAGGTGCCCATACAAAGGATCCCACAATGCCCTTGGGCGAAAGTATGTGGGTTTGGTTCATGGCATTACTTTGAAAGAGTTTTGAATAATACAAGGATTTCTGTCTTAGTCCTATCATTTGGATTAAACTCTTGAGGGCATAAGTCATCTCTCCACGTATTGCTGATGGCTCTTCAATTGCATTGATAGAAAAATCCCTAAAAAGTTTCTTTAACACCAGCATGATGTTTGTTAAGCTAGTGTTAACATGTCTGCCTAAGTGAAAGTTCTTAGGCAAGAGCGAAAATGCCATAGGTTCACATCCCATGCCTTGTCCCAATAGACGTGCTATTCTTTTCTCTTGATTCTTCTAGGCTTGCATCCTTTTTTGCTGTGCATTGAGTTTGAACCACACTCCTCTCTTTTCAGTCTGATGGGTTACCTTTAGAGCTTTAGCAACTCCTTAGGGGCATCTTCCAAGCCTTTTTTTGGCTCGAGCACATTTGCCAACTGTTAGTTTTAAGCCCATTTGCATGTTTCCTGACAAATGAGGCTTAATCAAAGGCGATCCTTTCTTTACATAGGTGGCATTGATGAACTCAAATGATTGAAAAGAGGTTTTAGAATGCTCTTATCAGGTTTAACATATGGGGTATCAGTCGAGGTAGCAGCAATGATATCTTCCTCTCCACTAATATTGATAACTTTGTTTCCAATTACAAAGTTTAATTTTTGGTGCAAGGACGATGGAACTGCTCTCACAGAATGGATCCATGGCCTTTCCAAAAGGCAATTATATGATGGGGCAATGCCCATCACATGAAAGTCAACCTTACAAGTACATGGGCCTATTTGGAGTGGGATAGTGATGTTCCCCACAATGCTTTTGTAGCTTTCATCAAATGCTCGCACGACTGTGTGACTGTTTTGAATGTGAGATGCATTAATAGAGAGCTTATTTATGCATGACATACGCATTACATTCAAAGCTAACCTATTATCGATGAGCACCCTGGGTAATATACTCCTTTCATAGTATGTGGTGATGTGAAAGGCTTTATGATTTCTTCTTCCTCCTTATAGAATCTCATCATCGCTAAAGGATATGTAATTGTCAGCCATGATATTATTGACTAGATGATCTAGCTGGCCTATAGAAATATCGGGAGAGACATAGGCCTCGTTTAAAACTTTCAGGAATGCATTTCTATGAGCTTCAGCAAAAGTGAAAGCATGGATATCTTGGCAGGTTGCTTATTTAGCTGATCCATAATACTATATTCACTGTGTTTGATGAACTTAAAAACTCTATTGCCTCTTTCTCACTTATTGGTTCCTTGGTAACTTTTGAATTTGACCCTTTAGTTGTAGACTTAAGTGTTTAAAGATTCTAATTAGTATCTTCTTGCTGAGCTTCATCTCTTAAGGCTGGTGGTGCATAACACCTACCACTCCGAGTTAAGTGGCTTACCCCCTAAAGATTAATATTTGAGGCTAGTTAACTAGATTCCCCAGTAATTAAGGTTTTACTCTTATAGTACCAGGGAATAGCCTTGTTGTCTTCATAAGAGAATAGAGATGGTAGTTGAATGACCATCCTTGGTGCAGATGGGTAGGAACGGCTTGAGGACGCGGTCGATTATCGTAAAAGATCAGTGGTTTTTTGATGCCATATGAGGGATTGTCCCTATCGTTTCTGTGCCATTGACAGATAGAAGTGTATCTACGGGTTGATTAGTCAAAGTCTGCTTCTCATCATAAAATTTGACTTCCTTCATCATTCTTTGGACCATGGCAGAAAACTCTTTACACATCTGAAGGGTATAACCATATACTGTATGGAAATCATAAAAGTTGCTAACTCCTTCCTCTTTCTTTTTGACCCCATTAACTAACTTAGCCTTGACCAGAATCTGCCAAACTATGCTTATTGGCATTCTAAGCTCTTCCACATTTTTCACAATCTCGTAATCTTGCTTAGCAATGAACCTTTCTGGGTCTGCATCTGCATGGGTTCGAGATAAACTAGCTCTTTTGTCGAACCTCAATTGTTGTGTTGTTTTGACTTTTCCTTTCCTCTTGCAACTGTTTGATTCTCTTTTCAAAGCCTCATCTATTGTCCCATAAAGTATGAGTACATCCGTAACACTTTTAGGGGTTATTTTCGCCATTTCTTCATAATACAATGACTATAGTGTGCCAATGAACCTGACGATCATTTCTTTCTCTGTCAACAATGGTTGAATTTGGGCAGCCTTTTCCATCCACCTAGAAGCATAATGCCTAAAGTTTTCATTTGGCCGCCTTTCCATACTCAAAGAGATAGGCAAATCAGGACACCATTGCCATTTACTTTTGCCTCTTTGATGACATTTACGGATGGATAAGTCAGTTCATGACATTCCTCGTAGAATTCTATCTTGGATCGGTCCATTATTCCTTGGACCATTTTTAGGAACGACAAACATTGCTGTAAATTATGCTCTCGAGCGCAATAGCCAGGCGAACATCCCTCAACGTTATTTTTATTTTTTTTATTTTGCCACTTTTTACCTAACTCCTAAGATACCAAAAATTGGTCCGGACAAAATGAGGTGTCTACAGTGATCTTTGTCAACAAATAAGGGAGGAGTAGGGTGATTATATGACATTGACCCTTTATGATCTAATTTAAGACTTCAAAAAAATTTTTTTGATTAATTCACAAGTCCAAATTCATAATCTGATATGGGTTTTGATCTTTTCTAATGCAAAAACAAGTTAAAATTGAGCTTTGGATCAATAGTGGACAAGTAAAAAATACACTGATCATGGAAAATAGCCTGTATGTATCGATGCATTAAAGAATGTATCAATACATTTGGTCTAAAAACCCTTGAATATATTGATACAATGAACATTGTATCGATACATGAGAACCATGTATCGATACATTCAGGCAAAATTATGAATTTTTCAATGTCTTTTATCCACAAACACTGGAACTACATCCTTTGATGCCACATCTTTGCATTTCTCTTTAATATGATCCATAAGCATCTTGACCTCCTTAAAAAACACTTTAATATGATTGTGGCCCCTTTCACGTCCATGCCATAAATTGCTAAGAATTAGCCCGGACAAAATAAGGTGTCTACAGCTGCCTCTTTTTTATCATTGCTGAGAATCAGGAACAGGACAAAGAGAAATAAACACTATTTTGTCTGAGGTGGAATGACGTCTGCCAAAAAACCTGCAAAGAAATAAATTTTAATTAATACGTCATTATGAAAAGTGTAGTGTATTTGTAGCGATCTTGATGAAAGTTAGGGTTTGCCCTTCCTACTAGGGTATTAGGTTTTTTAAGGCTTGGCCCCCTTAGATAGGTACAGAGTAATATGGACTTTGATGTGCGTGCCACCAACTTGTACGGGTTTTGACATAAACTTGGGTGCCACCAGCTTGCCGGGGTCTTGACTCGGACTAAATGCTACTAGCTTATATGGGCTTTAAAAAAGTGCCACTGAGTTATGGGCTTCAAAAAGGGTGCCATTGACTTATGGGCTCTAAAAAGGGTGCCATTGACTTGTGGACTTAAAAAATGTGCCATTGACTGTGGGCTTCAAAAAGGTGCCACTGACTGTGGGCTTTGGAAAGGGTGCCATTGACTTGTGGGCTTCGAAAAAGGTACCACTAACTTGTAGGCTTCGAAAAGGGTGCCACTGACTTGTAGCTTCAAAAAGGGTGCCACTGACTTATGGGCTTCGAAAAGGTTTCACTAACTTGTGGGCTTTGAAAAGGTACTACTGACTTATGGGCTTTGGAAAATGTGCCACTGACTTGTGGGCTTTGAATAGGGTGCCACTGAGTTGTGGGCTTTGAAAAGGGTGCCACTGACTTGTGGACTTCAAAAAGGTACCACTGACTTCTATGCTTCAAGAAAATGCCATAGACTTATGAGCTTTGGAAAGGGTTCCACTGACTTTTTAGGCTTTAAAAAGGGTGCCACTGACTTGTAGGCTTCAAAAAGGTGCCACTAACTTTGTGGGCTTTAAATAGGGTGCCACTGACTTATGGGCTTTGAAAAAGGTGCCACTGACCTGTGGGCTTTGAAATGGTTCCACTGACTTATGGCCTTTGAAAATGTGCCAATAACTTGTGGGCTTTGAACAGGGTGCCACTGATTTATGGGCTTTGAAAAGGTACCACTAACTTGTGGGCTTTGAAAAGGATGCCATTGACTTGTGGGCTTTGAAAATGGTGCCACTAACTTATGGGCTTTGAAGAGGGTGCCACTGACTCATGAGCTTTGAAAAGGGTGCCACTAACTCATGGGCTTTGAAAGGGTGTTGACAAAGCTTTTGATAAAACTTCTAATACAAGTTTTTCTTAACAAAAGTTAATGATAAAATTACCTGATGAAAGGGTTTTGACACTAGTTCTTGAGAAAGCTTCTGACAGATGTTTTCAACAAAAATTCTTGATGATAGTTTTTGGACAATTTTTTGACACTGGCACTTTGACAGTAGTTTCTTGATAACAAGGGTTTTGACATGAGTTGATGAAAAAAAAGAACCTTACCTAAATGACATTTGGTTTACAAAGCTTAGAGTTCTTACCAGGAATTCCTTAGATGTTCAGTAAACCTGCCTTGAAGTGATATTGTAAAAATGATGATGTATGATGGTAATATGAGCGCATGATATGAAATGCTATCATGGTTGCATGATATGAAATCTAATATAGGAGATAGCCATAGTTTTTTGCAAGTCATCCAGACTCTAATAGGGATTACGGTCCATCTTGGTTCAACTAAGGATTGAAAGTTTCCTAATTCCACTAAGGATTGTAGGTTGTCCTGGTTCCACTAGGGATACGACATAAAATCTATCATAAGAGGTAGCCATTGTGAATTATCCTAGCTCCATTAGGGATGTGATGTTTTGATAGTTGAGTTATTTGTCTATTTTAAAGAATTTGGATTATGGCATTTCCTGATTTGGGAGGCTTAACCATTTTCATGACAACTGAAAGGCATTGTCAATAATTTGGTGACTGTTTGACTGACTAGGTTTATGTCTTTGGTTTCAATAGGATTTAGATAGAATGCACAGATCGATTTTTGGTTAACTTGAAAAGTTTTTCTTGAGATATGGCTTATGAAAGCAAGAAATGGTTTAGTGTATGGCCGTGTCAAATGGGTGTTTGAATGCGAAAAGTTTATGATCTTGATGATCAGGGTGCAAGTAGAGTTCTCTGTGCTTTTTTTCCTGTCAATCTAATATCAAGATTTCCTTATGCATATTTCAGTTGATTTATCAAATATTATCAATTAAATGACAAGTGCAATGTGAATTGTATAGCGGTTAAAGGAAACAGGGCAATATTTATTCATGACAGCAAATAGATACAACTTGATATGCTATTTGACAAGCAATTGATCAGGTAGCTAGAAAGATGATCTTATGGGCAAAATATGCCTCTGACAATCATGAGTGGATGTTCTTTAGGTGCTTTTCAGGATCTTTCCTGAACAATAAACATGACTAGTATAAGTTGATCTTTGAAAGATCCCTAGGAGTGCTTGGCATTGTCCTATAGGTGCTTTCAGTTTATGCCCCATCAAAATTGATCTTCTCAAGTCGCCCGTGCTGGTTTTGAACCATAGTTAGGTTGGTTGCCCATATGCCTTTTTTCGATTTTCATCTAGACCCTTTTTTGTTTTTTTTTTTTTTTGTTTTCTCTTTTTTTTTTAATTTTTTTTGTTTTTTAAGATAGTTTTTTAGGTTTTCTCCCTCTACGTGTGATATTTCTTGACTGAATCTGAGTTGACTGGGTTGGCCAAGGTATAGCCATCTATTTCTAACAAGATTAGGGCCCTCCAAAGAAAGCTTGCTTCACAGCATATGTTCCTTCCCAATTGGGGGTCTGCTTGCCCCATGCATCTTTATGAATTGGGAGGATATTTTTCAATACCAATTCGCTTAGGTGAAATTGTCATGGGTGCATCCTTTTGTCATGGGCTCAGATCATGCATCTTTGATACATTTGACCATGGCAGATGGCTTTCATGCATTTTTCTTCGATGAGGTTGAGTTGATCGTATCTGTTCTTGACCCATTCAACCTCTTCAAGTTTTGTTTCCATCAAGACTCTGAGAGAAGGGATCTCGACTTTGATAGGCAATACAGCTTCCATCCCACAGACAAGGGATAATAGGGTAGCACCCGTGGAAGTGCGAACTGAGGTCTGATGGCATGAAGTGAAAGAATAGTTTCTCATGCCAGTCTTTATAAGCCTCAGTTATTTTCTTAACTATTCTTTTGGTGTTTTTATTGGCTGCCTTAACTGCCCTATTCATGTTTGGGCGGTAAGGGATAGAATTATGATGCTGGATCTTGAACTGAAAGTAGGCCGCTTGCATCATTTTATTATTTAGATTGCTTGCATTGTCTGTGATGATTTGGTTTAGGGGACCATATCTACAGATGATGTCCCACTTAACAAATTTACAGATAGTCGATCTAGTGACATTACATATGAGGCAGCCTCTACCCATTTGGTGAAATAGTCAATTGCTACCAAGTTGAAGCAATACCCATTAGAAGCTTTAGAGGTGATCAGCCCAAGCACATCTGTGCCCCACATGGAGAAAGGCCACAAGGCCATCATAACGTGAAGTGGCATTGAAGGGACATTGATCTTATCCGCATAGATTTGACACTTATGGCATTTTAGGCGTAATTGATGCAGTCTCTCTCAAGGGTTAACCAGTAATAACCCACTCTTATAATTTGCTTGGCCATCCGATGTCCATTAGCATGTGTGCCGTAAATCCCTTCATGAACTTCTTATAGGATCTTTTTGGCTTCAGGAGTGTCGATGCATTTGAGCAATACTTGATCGTGACTCTTCTTGTATAAGATTTTTCCATCAACAACAAATCCCATAGCCAGCCTCCTGATAGTCTTTTTATCAGTATCGGTTGCA
This sequence comes from Adansonia grandidieri, assembly GCA_038382065.1. NCBI lineage: Eukaryota > Viridiplantae > Streptophyta > Magnoliopsida > Malvales > Malvaceae > Adansonia > Adansonia grandidieri. The sequence goes on from JBBYHK010000005.1 coordinate 2,724,081, forward strand.
TGTTTAGGATATTGCTAATCTTTGATGTAACGAAGGATGTTAGAGTACCACGGTAGGCTATCCTTCTCTTTTTTGATAACTATGACAATAAATCAGAGTTGTATAGATGTTCATCTAGATGGAAGCAACGTCTAATTATTGGTTGACTTTAAACATGGATGACAAAGTAGCCAAAGCATCAACTATTTGGTTTTTTTCTCGATGTAAGTGTCGAAAACTAATATTATCAAATTCTTTCTTGAGTTTTGCTATTAGCTTCCCATACTGTATAGCTTGGCATCGCGAGTTTACCATTCCCCTTTCAATTAGTAGATGACTAGGGCTGAATAATTGAACACCTGCAATATTTTGACATTCCTCTCAGTGGCTGCTTGAAGCCCCATGACATAAGCTTTATATTTTGCGATATTATTTATACAGTCAAAATTTAGCCTTACTGTGAACGGGTAATGACTCTTGTCGGGTGACATAAATATTGCCCTAATTCCATGTCCTAGAGCGTTTGATGCTCCATTAAAATAAATCTTCTAGGATCGATCTTGGTTGAAGGTGTTTTCATTTTCAAAAATTCACATTAGATCTTTATCTGGGAAATCAAAATTTAAGGGTTCATAATCATTTACCGCTTGACTTGCCAAACAATTAGTTGTCACACTGCCCTTGATGGCCTTTGGTTGACATAGGCATGTACTGCCTGGGCCTTGCCATCTAGCTAGCCTTCCTGATAGTGCAGCGGCTTTACATAGATACTTGATAGGATCAAGCCTTGCAATCAACCATGTGGTGTGATACAGCATGTACTGCCTGAGCCTTTTGGCTGTCCAGACCAAAGCACAGCATAACTTCACGACTGCAAAGTAGTTGCACTCGTATTCCATGAACTTTTTGCTTAAGTACTAGATTGCTTGTTCCTTCTTTCCTAACTTATCATGTTGCCCTAATACATAACCCATAAATTTGTTAAAGACTACCAAGTAAAGGATTAAAAGTCAACTAGGCACTGGTGGTACCAACACTAACAGGCTTGATAGATAATGTTTGACTTTATCAAAGGCTTCTTAACATGCCTCATTCCACTCTCCCAGATTTTGTTTGCAAAAAGCCAAAAGATAGGGTCGCACTTGTCAGTGAGCTGGGTATGAATCTAGCAATGTAGTTCAATCTCCCCAAAAAGCTTTTCACTTCTTTTGGGTTTGAGGTGGTGGCATATCTTGAATGGCTTTAACTTTGTCTGGGTTATCTTCAATCCCTTTCTCGCTGACTATAAAGCCTAGAAGCTTACCTGAAGTGGTTTTGAAGGTACATTTGGCTAGATTCAATTTGAATTAAAATTTTTGTAGCTGTTTAAAAAGTTTTTGAAGGCCTGTGACATGCTCACCTTCTTTAGTTAACTTGGCAATCATGTCATCAACATAAACCTCAATTTCTTTGTGCATCATGTAATGGAATAGGGCTATCACGGCCTGTTAATAGGTTGCCTCAGCATTTTTGAGTCTGAAGGTTATAGCAAAATGTCCCTCACATGGTTACGAAAGTTATTTTCTCTATGTCTTTAGGTGCCATATTGAACTGGTTGTAGCTCGAGAATCCATCCATGAAGGAGAACAAATAATTGGCCATGTTTTCTACCAAAATGTCAATGTAGGGTGGTGAGAAGTTATCTTTGGGACTAGCTCGATTCATATCTTGATAATCAACGTATATTCATACTTTACCATTTTTCTTTGGGACTGAAACTATATTGACAACCGATTTTGGATATTTGGCTACTTTGATAAACCCTGCATCAAACTGCTTTTTGACTTCTTCTTTAATTTGAGGAGCATTTTCGACTTCATCCTCTTTAACTTTTGCTAGATTGGTTTGCATCCAAGCTTGATGGGAAGCTTATGGACCACTATATCAGTGTCTAGTCCTAGCATGTCTTGATATGACCAAGCGAATACATCCTGATATTCCTGAAGTAGGTCTATTAGCTCAGTTCTAGTTGTTGAGTTTATTAAGGTTTCAAACTTAACCTCTTTTTTATCCTCTTAAGTGCCTAGATTTATAACTTCTGTTAGGTCTTCATGGGGCATGATCTGCTTCTTCTCCTACTCAACTAATCTTAAGAGATTTAGTGGTATGGAGCTCTATTCAAAATTTTTTTCAAGATCAACTTCACTAGTGTAAATTGATTGTTCGAAATTGATCTTCAACAACCCATTGACCTATCCATATCACTGTCATCAAGACACCTGAAAGGGTGAAGAAATAAACATTACAAAAGGCATACGTACAACCAAGGGATTTGGATAAAAATGGAGGCAAAAGAGTAATGGAGACAAAAAGGTTGAAAACTAATATAGACACACAATATGGAATGATATATGCAAAAGCCATTTCATTGATAATATTTATCAAAAGTGCCCAATATGATAGGACACCTACCCACCTTTGGGAGGGCAGGTAGGTTTTCCTTTTTTGACATTACATAAAAGGGATAAGAAAAGTGCAGGGGTTTCCATCATGGCCCTGTAATCAAAATAAGGTTTTAATGGAAGGACAAGTATTTTATGGCTCGGTATCTTGGAGATAGAGGTTATGAAGTGCTCTGTTTAAGATGACTAGGACATCATTAGCCTTTTGCTCTTCTGGCTGGTTTGGATCAATTCGTCCTCTCGAATGAAATATCCTATGAAGAGATGGGAACATTGTTGGCTTCGATTCCTCCTCTCGACTGAATGATCGAGTCACTCTCTAATTGCAGATCATTCTTTCCTACTACTTTCTTGACTACACATTAGCCGTGAATCCTAACCTTTTTTTGTTGACTTGAGTGGTGACCTGTAGAGCTTGGGCCATCCTTTGCAGATTCTTGCCAAGCCCTTTTCCAGCACTGAAACCTTTGCCAATGGTCATTTTTAAACCCATGTAGGTATTCTTTGATAGGTAGAGTTCAACTATTGGCAATCCTTCTCCCACTTAGGTTGCATTAACGAACTTGAAGGATTGGAAGGATGACTCTAGTACATCTTCATTGGGCTCTATGTACATTTCTTCAGTGAAAGCAATGGCGATCATTTCTTCTTCAGCCTCGATGGTGACTACTTTGTCATCTATCACGAATTTGAGCTTCTGATGGAGAAAGGATGGGATAGCCCCGGTGGAGTATATCCATGGCCTTCCTAATAGGTAGTTGTAAGAGGGATTAATACCCATAACTTGAAAGTTAACTTCATATGTACATGGGCCTATTTAGAGCTGGATTGTGATATTTCCAATTACTCTACGACATGTTCCATTAAAAGCTCAAACTATAGTGTCGCTACTCTTGATGTTAGACTGATCAACAGGGAGTTTGCTTAATGCAGTCATAGGCATAACATTAAGGGTCGACCTATTATCTATGAGTACTTTGGACAAAATGCATCCCTTGCAATGGTTAGTGATTACAGAGCTTTCTGCCCCTGCCTCCTAGTGGGATCTCATCATCGGTGAAGGAGATATAATTATTGACCATGATGTTATTCACTAATCGATCCAATCTGTCCATGAAGACATCCGTGGCACATATGCTTCATTTAACACTTTTAGTAATGCATTTTAGTGGACCTCTAAATTAAGAAGTAGAGATAGCATAAAAATCTTGGCGGGTTGTTTGCTTAACTGGTCTACAATGCAGTATTCACTGTGCTTGATGAACTTAGGGAACTTCGTGGCTTCTCTTTCACTCATTGCTTCCTTGACTTTCTTGGGCTTGAAATTTTTTGGTTGGGCTTGAGTGGTACCGGTGCTTGGAGATTTATCAACTTTCTATTTTTTGAGCTGGGGGAGCGTAACACCTACCACTATAGGTTGATGACTAACTCCTGCTAGTTCCATTGCAATAGTTGCAAGAGTTAGTTCTCTGATAATCACTACCTGATTCTCATACTTCCATGGGACAACTTTGTTGCTCTTATATGAGAACGATTTAGGTACCTCTGTAACTAACTTCAATGTAGGTGTCAAAGAACTAACCTCAAAAGCTAACTTGTAATAAAAAATGAGGGGTCGATTTTCCCATAAGGCAACCACGTGGTTTCTTCCTCTATCATGTTAATAGATTCAGCAGTTCGTGTGGTTTCATGATAGAATTCTATCCGGCCTTCATTCATCATTCTTTGAACCATAGACCTAAACTTTTTGCATGTTTGTAGGGTATAACCTACAAATGTGTCAAAGTCATGGAAGTTGTCAGGATTGTCTTCCAATTTTACTATTGTGTTGAGCAATCCAAACTAAATCACTGCCTACCAGACCAAGAACATTGGTATCCTTACATCTTTTATGCTTATCTTGACTTCGTATTTGTTCTAAATGCCGATCATGTTTACAGCTGGCTCATTATGGTTTCGTAAAGGATTGGCGGCATCATTTAGTCCCTGGTTTATCCCAAACTATAAGACGAGTTAATTAGATTTGGACATTTTGTTTGAAAGATATGCAGTTCTCGATGTCATGCCCTGCTACCCCAGCATGGTATTCACAGTGGGCATTAAGATTATACCATTGTGGGTATGCTGGCTTTTTTTTTTCTAGGACATAGATTGGGGCCACTAAATGATTTTGGAGCAAAGATTGGTAGAGTTCCTTATAGGTCATAGGGATGGGATCAAAATGTTATCTTTGTTAATTTTCACCTTGATTGCTAGGTGTATTATTGGTTGTTCGATTGGTACTTTGGTGAACTTATGGAGGGTAGCTTTATGGTGGGTTAGATAGGATTGCAAAGGATGGGTTGTAGGCTATGGCATTAATTGGCTAAGGGGGTATTATGATAAGGCGATAATATAGCGTGCTTGAGTAGTGAGGGTCAGGTATTTAAAGCCGTTTTGGCTGAGATAAGTGAGCATAACTTATGGCCTTCACCTCTACTTCCTTCTTCTTACTGGCAATAGGCTTTTTGCTTGATCTAGATGTTTCCCAGTAAACATTCTACAACTCTTAATGGTTGCATCAATCATTTTTCCAAAGAAGACTAGGTCTTTGAATTTCTTGGTGGCATTTCCTACAAGCTTCTCGTAATAAGAAGTGCATAAGGTATGAATGAAAGTGACTATCATCTTTTTTTCTGTAAGGAAAGGCTGTACTAGGGCTGTTTCTTCTCTCCACCTTTGGGCATATTGCTTGAAACTTTTAGTAGATTGTTTCTTGAAATTCATCAGGGAAAGTTGGTCCGGTGCCCAATCTGACACTTGCTAGTATTGGTTTAGAAAGGCCTTAGCCAAGTTAGCCCATTATTGGATTTTTCCATTGTCTAGTTCGATATACCATCGAGCTATTACCCTAGTGAGGCAGTGCTAGAAGCAATGGATAGGGAGCTTTTCATCTTTCTCTTATGTAGCCTTCTTTCACAAGTACATTCGAACATGGATAGAAGGGTCAATGATTCCATTAAATTTTTCAAACTCTGGAGCCTTGAACTTCGAAGGAATAACAATGTTGGACACCAAAGATAGCGATTACGCATCAAGAGCTCTAAACTTGTCACTCCTTTCAATAGCTCAAAGGCATTTTTCTAGTAGCTAGAATTTGTTCATTTCTTCTACAGTCATGGTGAACTTTTGACCTTCTATTTTCTCTGGTTCCTCATGATCAAGGGTTATCAGATTAGCCGATGAAACTCCTACGTTAACCCTTTGAGTATCAGGAATGAATTGGCTTGCAGCAATGGGATTTAGGTAGATGACTAATAGAGCCTGAGAGGCAAATATAGGAGTGGGCTACTGTTCTTATCTAGTTTCCCTTAGGGTGGGTTCTGGATTATTGGTAGGGGGACTTTCAGTGTTAAGAGGATCACTCCTCATGTTGGTAGTGCTAACTTGCCTTTTCTCTTTCACAGAGGGTGTCATTAGTTCCATAAGTCTCACAATTTGAGTTTGCATTTTGCTTTGCTGATGAAGCATCTGGTGTTGTGATTCCTTAACCATTAGCTCAAGTCACACAACACGAGCTTCATGATCACTCTCTATGATTTGTTTTCAATGTTATGTGTTGTAGCAATGCGAAATTTTAGGTGTCATTTCCTGATTGACCTTGAAATCCCTTGCACTTTTATGGCCTAATTCTCGTATTAGACTTTCACTTAAAAATGTATTTATTGATGAGTGTTTATAATGCAATGATGAGTTTAGATAATGAATGATTGATGCAAGTGTATAGAACAAAATAGTGAAATTAAATATGCATATGCATTTGAGACAATTAATTCCTGGAATAGCTTCATCAATAATATCGTTCAAAGAGCCACAAAATGGTTTTTTCTTGCAACATGATTACATTTGAAAATATCTAACATGGTTACATTATGTAATCACACGATCAAGAAAGCCTAGGAGTTGCTGCTCACGATCTTCAATAGGTATAATGTCTCGCCTTATGGGTCAAGCTACCTCAATCATGTCATCCACCTCTCATTGAGCCATTTGAACTTGTTCAATAAGGTTTTGATGTTGTACTTTGTAGTTTGGTCGATTGTCGCTTGCCAATCTAGTTCTCACTGCTCAGAAGCCCTTGTTAGTTCATTAATATAACCTTGACAAATCTGGAGAGGCTACTCTAACTCCTGGATTCTGTGAGCGAGGGCTTCATTTTTTACCCTAGGGCTCTCACATCCCGTGTTTAGGTTTTAAGTCTTTGATTTCTTCGTTGGTAGGTGGAGGCAAGAGTGCATGCCCTTATGAATTTTTCTTTGCTATTTTTGACTTCCTTCTTTTGCTGATTCAGCTCACGATTAAGAATGGCAACTTTTGCTTCCTATTCGACTGATGTCTTACCAATACAACGGGACTTGTTAGCTTTTCGAAGTGCCATATAATCCTTGGTTAGGCTTTTGAGGTCATCTTTGAGGCGATCCCTTTCTTTGACAACTCCATCTATTTCATCGCTCCTAAGATAGATATCCATCTCTAACTAGCCCTTTTCCTCTTTAAGTCAAGAGATTTTTGTGACAAATGATGCCTTTTCTCATTTGAACTCCCTTTTAAGTAGCTTGATCTTAGAAGGGGACTCTTCTATTGGGATTTGTAGTATCCAAAAGTTAGATGGTGGAAATGGGTCATTGATATGGCAGAGTCTCCATTCTTCGTATCCAAGAGTGGTGGGGCTACCTCTCCAATATATTTCCATACAATGGATCTTCTTCCAAGCTTGGAAAGCTAACTAGACTTTCGCTTTGTAATTAGGCTCTTCTATTCAAAATCCCAATGTCCTAAGTCTTTGAAGAATGGGATGAATTGTTGGCACTGGAACAGACGCAATACCAATAGGAAGCATAACTGTTACTTCCCCATAATCCCAAAAGTGATACACAAGTGTAGTCTCCATATCAGTACACAATAGACTGAGAGAACACCTACACGGCTCTCCACGTGACTTCTTCCTCCTTGATGTTTCGTAATTCCTTGACCTAATGCTTTTCTATCTTATTTTGATGGTATTCTTCCTCTAATGCCGTGAAAAGAGGACTAATCTTAAAGAAGAAATTTTGGTTGGTTCTCCATTTCCTAACATAGAGATGACCTAGGAGCCATATCTAGAATAATAGGGCAAACTCAATAAACCTTCCTATTCTCATTCTTTTACAAAGCTGAGGGTGTGGATGGTTTCGGCGATGATGGTGAAAGCAAGGTTGATGTTGCAACATAGGCAAGAAAAAAAATCTGTGACTGCCGCCTTAACATAACCCAAAGTCTTTAGGAATATAACAAGCTCGTAGATTGCCAGAACGTACACATCTTAAGCTTTCTTTTGATCAAAAAGATTTACCATGGCTTCTTTCAAGCTGGGATAAGATATGCATTCGTTACTTCCTTTTACCTTGACGTGATTATCAACCCATGCCTCTATGGCCCTAAGAACTTGCTTCAACCTTTTTTTGAATTGAGGAGGCATTAGTGCTTTATAGTAAATCTGGTTTAACTTGGCCCTTTCTATGTTGAGTAGAGTTGTGTACTTATCAATAGTAGGGACTAAATCTTGTTGGTTAAAGGTGAAACATCGGTAGGCCAGATTTCAAAACTGTGTCGCTGCTTGTAGCAAGCCATCATCCAACTAAACTCGAAGTAAGAGAGCTATATCCCCGTACTTTTTAGTGAAGGCTTTTTTCTCATTGTTGTCCCAACTACCCCAAATGTGCTTCAGTTCCTAACAATCATTTTAACAAAAATTGATCTTGACCTTTTCATATATTTTTAAGACATAATCAGGCTTTAAGATATCTCTATCTTGACACTGATGACATTCTAACCATGTTCTGACATTGTCGAAGGACTCGATAATAGAGATGAGCTGTTGCTCCATAAATGATGCCCCTTGCTGAACATTGAACCAAAGCAATTGCCCCATAATGATGATAATCATGATAGTTTTAATGAGATGATGTATGTGCCAAGACACAAAACAAAAGAAAAAAGAGTTAGTGAAACATATAAGAGACAAATGTAAGGAATTAAAGAATTTAAAAATAGAAGAAAAAAATATTCATTACATGTCTCGACCAAGGTGGTGAGACAAAAAACGAGCAGATATCAACATGGATGCAACTTGCCTTTCATGAGGTGATATAATATCTTATTTCGATAAAAAAATAACCGACTGGTAGTAATATTTGTTTATCACTACTAGTACGAATATGTGTTAAGCTGTGACTCGAATAGCATAATAGATTACAGCATAAGACATTGTGAATGATGGTTTTTGCTCATCGTCATTTATTTAGACAAAGGTTAACCATCGTTCAAGCGACACAATGGCATACCTTGAAAAATGCTAAAAATTCATATCGGGTGACAATTGTACACTCATTATCACCTATGTATTGATGGTAATTAAGAGTAAAGGTTAGGAATGATTCCCCGTGTGACCCTATTCTCTAGGTGTTCTAGCAGTGTTTCGATATGGTTTGACATGGTTTAGCTCATAGGGCTCACTATATGAGGTTTGAGTTGATGCCTAAATAGGTATCCAAATTGCTCCTTCATCTGGTAAGGATAGTCAAGGCACCTCAATCTTAAGCCCATTGTGGGTTTGGCAGAATGGGTTCAATCCAGTGGATGTATTTCCCCATGCAAATGCAAAGGGTTACTCATAAGAGACATAGGTAATTTACATCTGAAAAGTTATTACTATGCCTATGCGGAGGGTTACTCACGAAGGCGGATAGCTTACTTACTCCAAATGATTGGGTTATAACCTCGCCATGGAGTTTGGCGAGACTCTAATGCATATGCAGGTGCATGGTGTGTGATAGGGAAATGATCAAACCTTTTTACTTACTCCCATATTACCATTTTTATCAAACTAATGATTATTCAAAAATAAGACAATCCTGACAATCATTTCAAACAAAAGATTAGTTAACAAAAATGAAAAAAGGACGATTGTTAAATAATGACCGAGGATTGAAGGAACTAGGAACCTAGTAAGACATGGCTAGTTATTGGCCTAACTCTCTATATGATCCCTAGCAGAGTCACCAAGCTATCGCAATGTACCCCGGGGTGGATCCTTATGGATCTATAGGTGTATACGACACAAAATATTTTTTTGACTAGGAAATGTCTTCTTGATCAAGACTTTTCATTCAAAACATGATGAGAATAAGCCAATATGGAATCTCACTCATGATACAGTCAGGGGGACCATAAGATGAATCGCTCATCTTATTCGTCTAGGATAACCATCACATAGTGGCCAACGCTTGAAGTCACCACCAAATATTTTGGGCTAGGCATGACCGGATGCCTATTAAAACCTATGTTTTAAGTTACGAAACTCAAAACATCGATCCTGTGGTCTGCGTGATACAAAGATTCACCATTTGAGTTCAGGAGTTGGTTACGCACAATGAGGCACAAACATCTTCGCGACGCCCAAAATCTGTACCTTACTAGTTATGTCTTATCTCAGTTTTGATACTTTCGATCTTAACTCATCACTATTTGGATATAACCCTCTTTTAATGCATGAATATTATAGAAATACAAATCTCGGTTCTGATGAAAAGATTTAATCTCATATACGCCCCAAATAGATGGGGAAAATAGAAATTTTTAATAAAAATGACCTCTGGATTTTACTTTGAAAATAGAATATTCCATTTTGGGCACTGGAGAGATACCCACACAGAATATCACCTTCAATTTTACTTGAAATAATTTGAAAATATGAATGCGAATAATCATCACAAAGAAATCACGTTAGTAAGGTAATGAATGAAGTAACATAACATGAGCCATTCAATGTAATGATAAAAAGAAGGGATGGATTGTTAGAATTTATCTTGCAATTAGCATCGATTATCTAGGAATAACCAAATCAATAATTTTTGAGAGGATCCGGGTTCTTGATTGAATGAGGTTTTTTTAAATAAAAATGGGCTTGACTCTTGGCACGTTCACGAAAATCTAGGAAGAAAAAAAATTTAATTGTAGTTGAAAGATAGGGTTGGAGTATCATTATGGATGACAAATAATTTTGACAAAGAAAGATTTTTAAATCTTGATAATTTTGAAAAGTGGAGTTGGAGTATCCCCTCAGAAAGAAGGGGTTGATTTATGTCCATGGATGACAAATCTGACACTCTTTAAAGAAGTCAAGTTGGAAAACTTTAGAAAATGAGTGAGCATTTTAACAATTTTTAGCAAAAGAAATTATTGTGAATGAGGATGGTAAAGATGCAAAAATAAAATAAAAAAGTATTCGTGTCTTGATACAAGCCTATGGAAGGTCAGAGCATTTCTCGAGGCTGGTCGGGGTGATATGGTGACATTCGAATGTCTCGAGATAAAGCTCAGAAAATAACTCAATTTTGACCATAACCAAAAACAAAGGATAGCATCACGCTATCCCACTTTCTGAATTTATTCTAAATTGGTTTGAAGGTTTTAAAGGGTGAACAAGATACTGTTAGAAAGGTAACTCGACGAGGGTTAATCTAAAAATATTTCCAATATCCTAAAAAATCACTTTCTAGGGGAATAAATTTTCAAGTTTGGATTAATTACGCTGCTAGAAGAGCATAGGAGGGACAGGATATGTCAAAATTTGAAAAATCACCTTGAACTCGTTTGGTATCCAAAAATTGCAAACAATACCTTCGTGAAAAGGGAATTTCAAGAAGTTTTTAGGAAGAATGTTTGAAGGATTTGGGAAAATCATCTAGTGGGTTGAACAGCCCAATCACAATACATTTGCTGATTCCAAGGGTTTTAGGCAGTTTAAATTTGAAAAATCATAACTCTTTCATCCAAAATGATCTAGGGGTAAATAAGACATTGTTTTAAAGATAATTTGACACAATTTGAGAGAAAAATATAAAAAAAATCCATGAAAAATCATTTGAGATTTTAAACTGATTTTTCAATTCACAATAATTGTGCTGCCAATAGTGAACAAAGCAAAGCAGGGGATTTTTTTATTTTTCTTTGTGTTTTTTGGTCAAACTTGGGTCATTGACATTTGAACATTGAAAACTAAAGGGAAAGAGTGGCATGAGTGTTACAAACTCATTTGCATAGCCTCGAAGTAGTTTCGGATGATGAAACAGCCCATTGATCATGCCATTCAAGGTTTCGACTCAAAAACAAAGCACAAACATTTAGGGAACAAGTGCAGGGCCATTTTCGTTCGAAAATTAGAAGATTTGAGCTCGTTTAACCAAGATTCCAAATATGGAAAATATAATTTTTCCTAAGATTTTTTTCTAACTTTAAGGAAAATGCTAAGTTCATGCTAATCCTCATTGGTTAAGGTTAAGATGCTTGGCCTGGTAAGGTTTTGAAAATCTTTTTTTTTTACAGCCATCAAACATGCACTCAAACAAGGAGAAGACAATGAACATACAACGGGATGGCACATAACATGAATGGGGATGATAACTTTACCAATGTTCTTGACAAAGAAAGTGTTATGCACACATCTCATGAAGTGACGCATATCGAAAATGACAATGATTCATGACAAAATAGAAGTTAACATATAAACATGCTTGAAACATGCTAGGCTAAGGATTTGTGCATGGATTGAACATAACATGATGCATGGATATGGCATAAAATGCATGAACAAGAGCTATAGAAAACAATGAGGATGAAATGAGACACTTTGCGCATCAAAAAGGGCATTAAGGCATCAAAATCCTAAGCTACCACAACCAAAAGCCACAATAATGCATTAGAATCCTAAGAGGGTGTTGGAAGCATGGAAAGCTCACTAAAATGATGAAGATGCTGAAAAGCCAGAAATGAAAGTGATTAAGTAAGAAGTTATACCAACAAAGCTTCAATTTTGGTCAAGTGGTTGGAGCAACAGAGAGGGCCTAAATTCCCTTCTTTTCTTTGTTGCTAATTAGCAAAAAATGTGAGAAAAAGAAAGGCTTCGGTTCTGGTATAGGTGAGGATGATTTTTCAGAGTGGATAATGGCTGGGAATGAGTTTTTGGGGCTGTTTTTCGATGCTGAGTGAAGGGCTACGAGATTCTTTTTTTTATGTGTGACTGAGTTAGGAGAGCTAAAACAATCTGGAAAAAAACCTTTTTCAGCTAAGATATTGATGACCAATATATACTAGCACTTTGGAGCTAAATTAGAGGTGTTTTTGGTCATTTCTCAAGGGGACAAAGTTGTGACAGCTGATGACTATAGGGTAGCTATTGGAAGCAATTTGTTGTCAATATGATGAACATAGGGTGCCTGGTTTGATTGCTGAAATCAGATACCAACAAGTATGGTGGCTAACGGTGATCTTTGTCAACAAACAAAGGAGGAGTAAGGTGATTATATGACATTGATCCTATATGATCTAATTTAGACTTCCAAAAAAATGTTTTGATTAATTCACAAGTCCAAATCCGTAATCTGATATGGGTTTTTATCTTTTCTGGTGCAAAAACGAGTTAAAATCGAGCTTTGGATCAATGGTGGATCAATGGTGGACAAGTAAAAAATGCCATGATCATGGAAAATAGCTTGCATGTATCGATACATTAAAGAATGTATCGATACATTTGGTCAAAAAACCCTTGAATGTATCAATACAATGAACATTGTATTGATACAATGATCATTGTATCGATACATGTTGATATGTATCGATACATCTACTTTACATAATGCAAGGTTTGGTTCTAGCTTGGCCTAGTATCGATACATGAGTTCATATATCAATACATATACTCATGTATCAATACATTTACACATTGTATCAATAGAATGAGGATATTTTGAATTTTTGGGTCGTTAGAGCATTCTATTGATACATAAGAACCATGTATCGATACATTCAGGCAAAATTATGAATTTTCTCATGTCTTTTATCCTCGAACACATGGAGCTACATCTTTTGATACCACATCTTTGCATTTCTCTTTAATATGATCCATAAGCATTCTTGACCTCCTCAAAAAAAAACTTTTTAATATAATCATCGCCCTCCTTCAAGTCCATGCCCCAAATTGCTAAAAATTAGCCCGGATAAAATAAGGTGTCCACCTCTGTCAAGAGCCTCTATTAAGAAATCCTTTCAAAGTCCAATGTTCCTAGAATGTCATGGTCCAGCTTATTGATATCTCTATCAAGAAATCCGTTCAAAGTCCAATGTTGTTGGTTGGTCATGATTTGGCTCATTAGAATTTTATCACTTTTAATCGAACCTAGAGATAGGTCAAGCCTAGGATTATAGTCTCGGTCTTTCATCCAAAACCTTTATCATTTTAAGTCAAACCTAGGGATAGGTAAAGCCCAGGAACATAGTTTAAGTCTTTTATCCAAGAACCTATATTATTTTTAGGTTAAACCTAGGGATAGGTTGACCCTAAGATCATAGTCTAGGTTTTTCATCCAAAAACTTAAACTTTTCCTTTTTGTGAAAATCAAAATTGCTACCAAAATAGTTTTTTTATTTTAGCACCATATTAATTTTAGGTCTTTTCATAGTAGGCATAAAAGACAGTGTCAGGCATACCCTAGACAAAATGGTGGCTATTAGTTATTGCCCTATTCCTGACACTCAATAAATAGCCAAAATAGGGGTAACTGTAGACACCTTATTTTATTTGGGCAAACATCTAAGGCATCATTAAAGTTATTTAATAAGGATGGATCAATTGCCCATTATTCCCAGCTAAGGTAAGGTGTTCAGAGAGCCAAAGGTATGCAAAATTCATTTTTTTATGTGTATGCATTGATACATGACCCTTAGGTCTCAATACAAGGCCTCTACATCATCAAAATCTAAAAAGCCATAGATTGTATCAATACAAGAGGCCATGTATCAATACACTTGTTCAATGTATCAATACATTATCATTGGTATCGATACAAAGTTATGCGATAGATAAAATAGGACAAAATGTATCGATACATCTAGGTAAAATTTGCTCTAACAGGCAAAATTTGCCTAGTTTATAACATTTTCACTTTTTTACACCATAACATTAGAACACGAACTTGGTTAGAACTTTGGCTCTAAAAATCATCTAATCTCAAACATAACTTCCTAAAAATCATATGGATTTCATTTTTGGGCTTCAAGCATTGGGTTATAACATTTTTGAATGGTCCATTAAACTTGGCAAAAGGGTATTTCATGCTATAATGTTGATTAATTAAGCGGTGAGCTACACCTTACTTATTATGTTAACTCATGCATGGTCTCTTCTTGCTGCTAAAGCTGTACATCAACCAATGAAATGTTGAAAGCTTATTCTTTGGTACAATGACTCATTATATTATACACCATAAATGTCCTAAATGCCCTACCTTTGCTTGGATTTTAATGGCTAAAATTAAATCCTATATAAGATGCATTATGTGCTTAGCAAGAAAGAACTCTACACACTATTACATCAGCCTCCAATCTTATAAAACACTATTCCCATAGCTCCCCTTCAACCTTTCCAAAAACCTTTCTAAAACCCTCTATTGTCCTTACATTTCCCCTCAAAACTCTCCTCTATTGATATCACAACCATCAAGCTCATTCTTGGCCACCATTTCTTACTAATCAATAGCAAAGGAAAGGAAAAAGTGAGCTATAAGTGTAGAGACTTTTCTACTCAACATCACTAGCGAGGTTTCCAAGCTTTTAGGTATATTTCCTACTTTTTCTCTTACTTGCTTTTTTTCATTGTCATTATTTTACTAAGCTAAATCCATGTGACCTTGACCCTACTCTTAGGAGTCTCATGCATTTTGTGGCCTTGATTTAGGACTTTTAATGCTTTGTTAACCTTTCTACCATGTCTCTCAATGCTTATGTGCTTGGTTCATATTGAAAACATGTTTTATTCCTATCTTGAAAATTTCATCAAGCTTTTCTTGTTAAAATATGTTCTTATCATTTTACCATGGAATGATTATTGATGTCATTCATGAAGCTAACTTCTCTATGCATTTCCTTAATCATTTTTTTGCATTTTTGTCATCATTTTCATGTTAAATGTCATCTTTTCTCATTTAAACATGTCTTCTATGTTTATTACCATGGGTATCATATTTAGTTTTTCACATTTTTGTCAAAATGCTCGTTTGATGCTTGTCAAAACCTATTTTTCATAAACCCCCCAAGTTAGGTCCACATTAACCTTAATAAATGAGGATTAATATAGACTCAATGCTTTCAATCTATTGATCCTTTAATTTAAAGGAAAAATCAAGCTTTCCTTGCCTGGATTCAAGGTTAAATAAGGCTAAACATTTTGATTTTAAAAAAATAAAATGTCTTTTTAACTTGTCCTAAGTTGTTTGTTCCTTGGTATTGTTGTCTAATGTCCCTTGCTAGTGACATGGTTAATGGGCTATTTCACTATCCCAAACTAATCTTGGATTCTACTATGAAGCCACTATCACTGACCCCTTTTCGTCACAAACATTCAAATGTCCATAACATGAATCTAGTTCTAGGAAACCAAAAAAAAAAAACTAAAATTCCCTTATTTCATTCTTGTAGCATTATAATTGTAAATTGAAAAATCATTTTCAAGCCCTAAAAGATTTTTCTCAAATCTTTTGATATTTTTCTTTAAATGGCATCAAATTTTCTTTCCAATGGTATCTCATTTGCCCCTAGATGAGAGAGTTATAATTTTTTAAACCAATGTTGCCTGAAACCCCCAAAATCTATAATTTGCACATTGTTTAGGCCATTTTAGAATACTTGGTTATTTTTATAGATTTTTTATATATTTTCCCAAAGAGTTCACGAAATTCCATTTTTGAAAAGGTATTGTTTGTGATTTAGAAATTCTGAAGAAGTCTGTAATGATTTTTCAAAGTTTGCTATATCACTTTCCCCACTCATGCTGCTAGTGAACGAGTCTTAACTTCAAAAATTATCTCCACCCAAAAATGTGATTTTCTAGGATTTTAGAGATACATTTACATTAATCTTCATCTAGTTATCTTTCTAAAGGTATCTCATCCGACCTCTACGACCTTTAGATTAGCTTGAAATAAAATTGAAAAAAAGACCTGTGCGATGTTGTCCTCTCTTTTCAAAATTTATCAGGATTAATTGATTTTTTCTAAAACCCCCTCCCCAAGGCATTTGAATACCTAGAGATGAGTTCAATCAACTTCCACCAAGTCTGAGAACATATGTCAACCAACCTTTGCGTTCGAATCAAGGCATGAAAATATTTCAAATTTGATTAATCTTAATTTTTATCAATTCCCGTCTTTCAAACCAAAATTGTTGATTTTGTCAAAAAAGTCCAAAATGTCCCTTTTGCCAAGAAAATAGTCAATTTTCATTAATTTTAGTATTCTAATTCTTCTTTTTCAAAAATCAAATTTTTTCTGTCCTGAATTTTCTCTAGACTATTTAAAATTTTGACCTTATTTTCATGCCTTAATCAACTAGTGGATTCAACTGCCTCTAAAATATTGTTAACTTGGTTATTTTTGGATGACTGCTGATAATTACAGGATACATGCCAATCATCCCTTCTTTTTTCCTTTTTATGTGTTTTTTTTATTTGATATCGTCCTAATTTATCATCTTACTAACACGTTTCTCTTTGTAGTGTCCACTTTGCATTCATATTTCCAAATTGTTTTCAAAAAATCACAATGGCAATGTTTCATATCGGTATCTCTCGAATGCTTGCCATAAAATATCTTGTTTTTCAAAGTTAAATTTGAAGGTCATTTTGTCAAAAATTTTTATATTTCCTACCTTTTCGAGATGCATATGGGATTAAAATTTTTCTCGAAACCCAGATTTCCTATTTTATACAAAATTTTTGGATAAAAGGGGATTATATCAAAATAATGACAAGTCAAAACCAAGAAAACCGAAACTAAAGAAAATTGAAACTAAGTTAAGACATAGCTAGATTTCGGGTGTCATAGGGACATTAATACTTCCTTCTGCATAATTAACTACAGAACGCAGCCATCGAATCTCTAGACCACATAGACCATGAAATCGATGACTTGAATTTTGTAACTCAAAATATCAGTTTCAATAGGCATTTGATCACACCTAGCCCAAATGATCGATGGCAATTCTGAGTGTTGGCCATGTCATGGTGGCAATCTAAGACTGGTTGGATGAGCTATTCGTTCGATGGTCCCTCTTATGATTAAGAGCCAAGAATTCATACTTTTTTATCACATTAAAAAGGAAGAGTCCTAGTTGAGAGAATGCTTCCTTGTCAAGAAAACTATTTTAAGTCATACATACTTCCTTCGTAAAAGGGAGGCACATTGCTGACGGAGATGTATCTTATAATTGTCATTGATTATTTAGAAATAAACAAGTTAACAATTTTTTAGACGCATTTAGATTCATCAGTTGATTGAGATGTGAAAGTCGAGTTTGAACTTTAAAAAATTTAGATGTAGACACATAATTTTGTCTGGACCAGTTATTGGTATCTTAAAGGTTTAGGTAAAAGGTGACAAAATTAAAAAAACTAGAAATAAAGCTAGGGAACAATAAAGGGATTTAGGACTATCACCTGACGATAAAGTTTTTTTGGGAAAGGTCTAAAATGCCTATGGACCATTTTAAAGAAAAATGCAAAAACAAGGCATCAAAGGTTATTTTTAGGGCATCATTAGAGTCATTCAGGTGAATACGCTAGCCAATTTTCATCTTTTGGTGGCCAAGATAAGACAACTCGAGGAACCTAAGGTATGCATGGGTCATATGGGTGCTTAAAAACTATCATAAGGCTTTCACATTACCAAAATTTTGAATTTCCATGTGTAATATCGATACAAGAGGGTTTGATATCGATACCCAAGGTGTGGTATCGATACTTGGCATGTTTGTATCGATACAAACCTTGGCAGTAGCTAAAGTTGTGATTTTTGGCAAAATGTATCGATACACAAGCATGGGTATCGATACAAATCCATGGACTATTGTACTGGCCTCTAAGTTTCGGGACTGGAAACATATTCTTTGCTTTTAGTATCAATACACAACTCATTGTATTGATACTTCGGATTTGTGTATCGATACAACATGTTCTATATCAATACACCATGACATTTTTGCCTAGTTGAGCCATTTTTCAGCCTTCGAAAACCCAATTTAAACATGTTTTTGCACTAAAGAACTATCATATAGTATTGCAAACCTTAACTATGGGTTTATTAATGGATTTTAATAAAATTTTGGACTCCAAATAATTAATGACAAATGTCACTTTCATAAAATATATGGGTGTAAGAGGGTGGCAAGCATATCTCCAGCTTGCAGGCTTTCACAGCCTTTCTACCCTTTTGATCAGCATGGTAGAACCAAT
This sequence comes from Adansonia grandidieri, assembly GCA_038382065.1. Classification (NCBI taxonomy): domain Eukaryota; kingdom Viridiplantae; phylum Streptophyta; class Magnoliopsida; order Malvales; family Malvaceae; genus Adansonia; species Adansonia grandidieri. The sequence goes on from JBBYHK010000005.1 coordinate 2,742,861, forward strand.
AAGAAAAAAAAGTCAACTAAACATGTTAGCTGAAGATATGCCCTACTGCAGAAGAAAAATTAATGAGGCCCTTTGCATTGTCTTCTAAAAAGGATGGGTTGAACCATGAGAAGGGAGAAGATCTAAAAAAGAAAGTGATCTAAAAAAAAAGGGTTTCCAGTTATCAAAAAAGTTCTCTAACAATCCCAAAAAACTTTTTACCCATCCTAAAAAATCCTCTAGCCATTCTTAGCCCCAAAAATACTTCCAAAAACACTGTTTCATTGACCTCAATACTCCATTCCCGTAGCTACCCTAAACCACCACTAGAAAACCTTCAAGAACCCAACTTTCCACACATTTTGGTCTTTAAAAGGCCTCACCATTAACCATACCACCAAAAGGCTACTTCTTTTCATCCTTTTCTTGCTAAACAATAGCAAGGAGAAGGAAGAAATTGAGTCTATAGCCACTGCTTTGAGAAAAAGGGAAGTTCAAGCTTTTTGGTATATCCCCTCTACCTTGATCTTTATATTTTCTATTTTGTCATTAACATCATCTTAGTAAACCCTTTTTATGCTTTTATGGCCACCTTAGGACTCCCATGCATTTTTGTGGCTTCGGTTGTGGTTGTGGTAGTTTAGGATCTTGATTTTTTTTTTTAGTGTCTACATGCTGTATTCTTACATTTTCATCACCATAACAACTTCTATCCATATGACCTTGCCATGTTCCTTCCACATTCACCTCTGCATCTCCTGTAAAGCATGCAGCTTAACATGTCATAAGTATGCCCATACATTTCCTAGCAGCCTAATAAGTTCCATGAAATAAAAATGCATTTTTTCACCATGTTCACTCTAAGTATGTTCATGCATCTATCTATCATCTCCATGCATTCTTTTTTTTTTTGTGCATACATGTTCTCCATGTTCTATATCATGTTTGTGGCACTTTGTTTTCATTGAGATGTTTGTTTGAATGCTAGAAAACCCAATTTCAAAAAAATATTTCCAAGTTAGGCACATGTTACCTCCCATGCATGGAGAATAACATGGGCTTAAGATTTTTATGAAGTTGGCTTTCCAACCTTGGGGGCAAAGCAAGCATTCAGTTCTGGATTCATGGAAGAATGAGTATAAGAATGCTGGTTTTCAAAAATGAAATGAAATCTTTTAGTTGAAAATATGAATCCTTGGTCCTTAGCCAAACACCCTCATGATGGCATGGTCAACAGATTGTTCCATCATTCTAAACTACTCCGGGACTATGGAATGAACTCATGATACCCATGTCAATCCCTCATCTTGGTTATGGATGTTCGAAAGTCCATGGCCCAAGCTCATCCTAACAAAAAACCAAAAATACCAAACACCTCCTCTATTTTGTTCTGGCAGTACAATGGTTTGGTTTTGAAAAATTATTTAAAAATAAAAAATGATTTATCTAGAATGTATTGGTATACCACTTTGAAGGGTTTCGAATTACCTTTCTAATGATATCTCATTTACCTTCATATCATCTCGGATGAAATAGCTACGATTTTTCGAATCTTTGCTATCCGGAACCCCTGGATCCCGCGAGCAGTTTACTATTAAGGCTGTTTCGGCCTAAGAAAATACGTTTTTGATTCCCTTGAATATTTTGCCCATAAATTTCATGAAATCCCTTTCTGAAAAGGTATTATTCAGATTTTAATGATTCTAGACGAATCCAAAATGATTTTTCAAAGTCTATCATACCCTTACCCTGTACATGCTGCCAGGGTTGAAACAAGGTGAAGTTCAAAAACTAATTCCGCCTGGAAAGTGATTTTCTAGGATTTTTGAAATATTTTTACATTAATCCTCACCAAATTACCTTTCCAATGGTACTCCGTTTACCCTTAGGGACCTTCGGATAAGCTCAAAATAAATTCAAAAATAGAAATGATGCAATGTTGTCCTCTATTTCTAGCTAAATTTTTGAAACGCTCTTATTGACACATCCAAACACCTTATGATCTACTTGGCTTATTCCCATAGCCTAAGTCCTTTAGACTCGAACCAAGGCAAAACAAACAGAGGAACATTTTAGCCAAAACTTCAGCTCTCATTTTGAAAGATTCTTTTTTTTCAAAAATATGACCCATTCCTTTTAAAGTCAAAGATTTTTGTTTTCGGGGATACTCCAACCCCATTATTCCGAGGGAATACTCCAACCCCGCTTGTAACTCAAATGCAATATTAAACCTCCATTTTAAGGATACTCCAACCTCACTATTCCGAGGGGATACTCTAACCTCACTATTTCAAGGGGATACTCCAACCCCGCTTTTAACTCAAATCCAATATCAAACCTCCATTTTTGGGGGATACTCGAACCCCACTACTTTGAGGGGATACTCCAACCCCGCTGTTACCTCAATATGACATTAAATTTTTACCTTTGGGGATACTCCAACCCTCCTCTTTTGAGGGGATACTCCAACCCCGCTCTCCACATTCTTTCTAAAATTCAAACCTTTTTCCAAGACATCCCCGAGTCATCAAAATCTTTTTTTCTCCTCAAATTTCCATTGAATCTGACTAAGTCTCAATGTTGTTGTCTCAGCTATTTATCAATAATCAAAGACAACTACAAGATGCATTTTGATTGCCCTTTTTTTTTATGTATTTTATGTGTTTATTTTTATATGGATTTATTTATTATTTTATTTCCTATATTACTAATAGGTTTCCTCTTATAGGGACCTCGAGCATTCATGCTTTAAAAATTATTTTCAGAATCACGAAATGATATCTCGTGTCAGTATCTCTCCAGTTCTGGGCACGAAACATTTGATTTTTTTTAAAACTTATCTGGGGATCATTTTCATCAAAAACCTCTATGTTTCTCACCTCTCTGAGGCGCATAGGTGATAAAATTTTCATTAAAACCTAGACTCATATCTTTACCAAAATTTCATGCATTAGAGGGAATTATATTTAAATAATGATAAAAAATGAAATCGAGGAAACCAAGATTTAAGTAAGATATAGTTAGATGGTATCGATTTTCGGGCATTGTGGGGGTGCTAATCCTTCCTCACACACAACCAACTCCTGAGCCCAAAACAACGAATCTCTAGTATTATTTTTGATAGGCATTCAGTCATGCCTAACTTAAAATGATCGGTGGCAACTTTAAGTTTATGGCCACTTTGTGGTGGCCATCCAAGACTAGTTGGATGAGCGATTCATCCGATGGTCTTTTACTCCTTCATGTCAAACATAAAAATATTTTTTAAGTTGAGCGTACTTTGGCCTTTCGGATCGTTCGAAGTTCGTAAAAGGTCGGGCACGTGGAACATCAACAGCTTGGCATATCCATTGGGGATAATACTTAGAGAGTTAGGCCTATGACTAGCTATGTCTTGCTTGGTCCTTGTTCTTCGATTTCCATAATTGTTTAGATATAATTCTTTCCCTTTTTTGCCTTCTAATCTTTTACTTTTTACGCCTCTATTTTGTGATTCTTTCTTAGGGATTGCCTTCCTTTTGAATGAATGTTGATTTGAAGAAGTATGGTAACATAGAGTAACATAAGAAGGTTTGATAGTTTTTACACACTTTCATTTTGCATTAGATTCCCACCAAGCACCATGGTGAGGCTAGGATCCTAATTATTAGGAGAAAGTGAGCCATCCGCCTTCTTGAGCAACCCTTCGCATAGGCATCGCAAGACCTTTTGAGATGTAAATTACCTATGTCTCTCGTGAGTAACCCTTTGCATCTGCATAAGGAAATACATCCACTAAGTCGAACCTATTCTGCCAAACCCGCGATGGGCCCAGGATTAGGGTGCCTTAGCTATGCTTACCAGATGAAAGAGCAATTCGAATACCTATTTAAGCATCTACTTAAACTCATATAGTGAGCCCTACGAGCCATCCCATTTTAAACCATACCGGAATGCTGACACAATAGCCTAGAGAATAAGGTCACTCGAGAAAGCACTTCTTACCTTTATCTCCTGTATACCATATTATACAAGCAATGATAGGTGAACATCATCCCTTATATTTTTCATGTTATTTTTATGATCATTTCTTTAGGGTATGCTATAATGTTCTATGGCTCACCCTTCCTTAGCAAGTAGGTGATGACTAGCGAATGTTCACACCTAAGATGCCAGAAGTTCATAATCTGACCAAAATAAGTCACCATCCTTATCATCTCTTTTTGTTCTCTTTTGCTTGCATGCATTATTCCATTATTATCATTGTCATGGGATAATTAGCCAATGGTGTAGTGTCTACCAAGGGGTGTCTATCATGGAGAAATAGTCTACCTCAAAGTTGAAATCTTTTGAGAAAGTTTGAGCTTGGTCTGAGCAATGATAGCATAAAGATGGGGACATCCTAAAACCTCGATATATCTCGATAGCACACAAAAAGATCAAAATAGGGTATCATCAAAATGACTGGCAAGATCTGAAATATATATCGACTAGATGGGATAATGCCAAGAAGGAATCATTCACGAAGAGATACAGGGACATTGCCCTTTTACTCTAGGTCCATTTGGATGTTAGTTTGCTACAAGCCACTTCCTAATTTTGGAACGCTGCATATCGATGCTTTACCTTCAACCATGAGGATTTGACCCCCATAGTAGAGGAATATACCTCGTTGCTTAACATCGAGAGGGCCAAGACTGATAAAATATATTGCAAGGCATTGAACCTTCTAACTTTTAAGAATAGATTGGCCAGATTCTCGGTGCACCCAAGGCATGGATTGAGGGTCACATCAAGAAGAAGGGAAACAGTGAGTGCATTTCATGGGCTTGTTTAAAAGAGCTAATGGTAAATATTGTCGACGTTCAAAAAATGCAAGATATATTTGCTTTGGCGATATATGACGTAGTCATTTTCCCAAAGATGCTAGGTTATGTCGAAGCGACAGTGGCAGATCTCATTTCTCGACTATGTTGCAACATTAACCCAGCACCTGCTATCATCGCTGAAGCCATTTGAGCCTTTAATTTTTACAAGAAAATTGGGATAGGATGCTTTAATGGTTGTGCACTTCTGCTTCACTTGTGGCTTGTTAGCCATTGCTCGAAAGAAAAGAGGAGACCGTATAATTTCTTCCCTGACTTCAGTCCTATCTTCAAAGTCCTCAAGAAAAAATGGCTTCATAAAAAGTTCAAGGAATAATGGATCCAGAAACTTTAGAATCTCAATGGGGATGAAGTGGCATGGAAGGTTGCTTGGTACTCACCACAAACTATCATGTACAGATGTGGGGATTACAATTGCGTGCCACTTATTAGGTTATGGAGAAGTACCAACTACACACCTATTCTAGTCCATCGACAATTTTTGTGTTAGCAATTTATCCCCTTTATTCAAGACCTATAGGAGTGCAACCTTGAATATGGCAAGCCAAATTATAAGTTAAAAATTAGTTAACTTTCCATGCTTGAAGATAAACTCATTGCATAGAAAGACACTAGAGAGGAAGTAGTGTGACCCCAGTATATAATGAATGGAAGATACATCGCACCAGTGATGCCTTGCCTCCATCTGCCATTGTATCTGTAGATGAAGAATTCTTTTCAAAATTGAATTGCTTAGATAGGAATTCGAACAAGAAAAGACTGCTCTTAGCAAGGAAATTGCCCACCTAAAGGAAGAAAAGAGTCAATTTGAGATGGACCTTTATCTATGTGAAGGTGAGGTAAAACGAGCTAATAAGGAGAAAAATCGTGTCAAAAAAGATCTCGAGAATCTAAGGAAAAACTATATGGCCGTAAGTAAAGCAAACAAATCACGATGCCAAGGCAGGTCTTTAATTGAGTGGAAAATAGAAATTGCCACCCTCGAAAAAGAACTACATCAGTGGAAAGAAGCGGCTAAAGATAGTCAAGGAAAGCTTTTCAAAGCTTGAACCCTCGCATCGACTTATCAAAAGAGAAATGGATGGTTAGAAGCTCGAGTTTGATATTTGAGAGCAAATCAGGTTAAGAATGAGATGTTAACAGTTAGGGTTTAAGGCTTAGAGCAATCCTTACAAGCTCGCCAAAACCATGTGCATGAATTAGTATGGGCCTCAGAACGGTAGAAGCAAGAATGGCAGCAAATAGTTGATCAGGAATGCCAAAATTATCAAACTCATCATTGCCATCTCACTGAACAAATTCAGGCAGCTTAGTTAGAGGCCAAATATATGATGGACGCGGCTTGATCTCTAGCATGTAGCATCTTACCCACTGAGCTTGTGAACAAAAACTGTTGTATTTCTTAGAACATGTGATTAGATAATGTAATCATGCCAGACATTTTCGAATGTGATCATATGTATTCAAGACTTTGGTTGCTTCAATGAAAGATGCTATACGTGGAGCTATCTCCTAATCCAATTGTTCCTCTTGCATTTGCATCAATAACAATTATTCTTTTCCTACTTCGCATCAATAACATAATTCTTTTTCTGCTTCATGAATTCATATCCGTTTTCATGTCATGTCATGACACATTCTAAAGGTCTAATCCATCAATAATCTAAAGTGAAGGTGTCCTAAAGCATGAAATCTTTAGCTAGCCATCGCTATAACACTTATGCCCATTGCAAAGCCATGGAGAACGATCATCAGTCCTGCATTGAGCGACTAAAACTCATGTACATAGAATCTCAAAAACAATCAACCTGCAGGAATAAAGAACTTCAATCTCAACTAGCAGAATTGACAAAATTATTGTTTGAAACTTTAAAGGATTAGGGATAAACGAGCACCATCAATGTTAGCAAAGGATTGGTTAACCCTGAAAGTAAATTAATGGTGGTACCGAGGCTACTAATGTGCGTGAAGTAGCTTTGCATGAACAGCATCCCTCAGCATCAAGAATTCAATCAACTCAACCATTCATTTATCTTAATCTTAAAATAGCACCACATTTGGTTTAAGGCTCTTCGCCCGCTAAACCTATGGTACCAGATCTTGATGAACAGACAGAGCAAGAAAGGGTAAAACGTTCTTCAAAAAATGATAAAGACTTAAAACAATACCAATCTCTAGAGAAACGTGTTCGAGCTATCGAGGGAAGCGATAAATTTGGAACTATAGATGCAAAGGCTCTAGAACTAGTCTCCAGTCTCATCATTTCACACAAATTCAAGGTGCTAGAGTTTGAAAAATATAACGGAACCATAGATCCTACTGCCCACCTTCGAATGTATTATCGTAAGATGACTGGGTGTGAGGAAAATGAAAATTACTATTCCATTACTTTCAGGACAATTTAACTGGGGTAACTCTCTGATGGTACATAGGGCTAAACCCTATAAGGATTCAAACATGGACAGATCTGGTTTATGCATTCCTCGACCAATATAAGCACGTATCTGATTGGGCCCCAAATCATTTCTCCCTCATGAACATGGAGAAAAGAGCCTTTAAGAGTTTTAGGCAATACGCCCAAAGATAGAGGGCTGAGGTAGCTTAAGTTCAGCCTCCATTAACCAAAAGAGAAATGACAGTTATGTTTGTCGGCACTTTGAAAGCTTCTTACTATAAGAAGTTAATGGGAAACACCATAAAAAAATTTACTGATATGGTCATATCAGGGGAGATGATTGATAATGCCATTAAAAGTGGGAAACTATCTATGGGAGAATCATTCAGGTCAATTAAGAAACCAACAAGTAAAGGAAAGGAAAAAGAAGTAAATGCTGTCAGTCATAGCACTATAAAGTTTCTTCAAAATCCAAGCTCAACTTAAGGGGCATATGCCCCAAGTATGTTGTATCCAGGTTTTAGCCCTTACCAAATGACACCAGCAGTTTACTCTACCGGGATTGCTCTAATAGTCACCCTTACACCAAATCCTACTCAAAACACTCCTCCAAGCATGCAACCTCGTAGCACAAACAATGCCAAGCCCTAAGTAATCATCAAGCACCCCAAGAAAGGAAACATTTTGACCCTTCACCATACTTATATAAAGAGATCTACAATCACCTATTAGTCGGCTCATTGGTCACCCTAGTGTTCTTAGACACAAAGCTCCACTATACCCTAGTTGGTATGATGAAAATGCTTACTGTGAATACCATGCTGGAGCACAGGAACACGCAATTGAGAATTGTACCTCATTCAAGAGAAAGGTGTAGGGCCTATTAAAAAAGGTGTAATCAAAATAAAGTAAGGGCCCAGACCAAATGTTGGGGCCAACCCGTTCCTTAATCACAGTGAACCGAAGGTAAATGCCATGATTGATGGGAAAGGCTGTTGGATCAAAAGTGATGTCAAAGAGGTCAAGATGCCAATGAGTAGAGTGTGGCAAACATTCAGGGAGGTTGGGATAGTGAGCCCAAGAAAGGAATTCACAAAGTTCTCTTACTATTACTATGCTCAAGAGCATGATTTACAACAATGTTCATCGTTCCTGAAAATAGTCCAAGGAATGATGGACCAACCTGAGATAGAATTCTACGAGGAATGTCATGAACCAACTTATCCATCCGTTAACATCATCGAAGATGAGGAAATAAATGACGATGGCATCCTAATTTGCCTTTCTCTTATAAGTATGGAAAGGCAGCCAAATGAAAGTTTTGGGCATTACGCCTTTAGGTGGATGGAAAAGGCCGCCCAAATTCAACCACTATTGACAAAGAAGGAAATGATCGTCAGGTTCATTGGCACACTATAGTCACCATACTATGAAAAAGTGGTGAAAAGAGCACCTAAAAGCTTTACGGATGTAGTCATACTTTATGGGATGATGGATGAGGCTTTAAAAAGAGAATCAGGCAGAGGCAAGAGGAAAGGAAAATTTGAAATAACATGACAGTCGAGGTTCAACAAAAGAGCCAGTTCTTCTCAAACCCATGCAAACGCAGACCTAGACCTAGAAAGGTTCATTGCTGAGCAAAATTGTGAGATTATGAAAAATGTGGACAAACTAAAAATGCCAATGAGCATAATTTGGGAGATTCTAGTAAAGGCCACATCAGTTAATGGGGTTGAGAAAAAAAAGAAGAAGACAACAACTTTTATGATTTCCATATAGTACATGGTTATACCCTTTAGATGTGTAAAGAGTTTCGTGCCATGGTCCAAAGAACGATGAAAGAAGGCAGCATCGAATTTTATGAGAAGAAGTAGACTTTGACTAATTAACCCATAGATGCATTTCCATCCCTTAATGCCATAGAAGGGGATGGGGACAATCTTTCCTATGACATCAGAAGACCACTGATCTTGCATTATAATCAACCATGTCCTCAGGACGCTCCTGCCCTATCTACACCAAGGATGGTCATTTAATTACCATTTCCATTCCCTTACGAAGATAACAAGGTTATTCCCTAGAACTATAAGAGTAAAACCTTAATTATCGAGGAATCTAGTCAACTAGCCTCAAATATTGATCTTTTGGGGGTAAGCCATTTGACTCGAAGTGGTAGGTGTTATGCGCCACCAGCCCTAAGAGATGAAGTTCAGCAAGAAATTACTAGCCAAAATCTTCAAACACTTAAGTCTGTAGTTAAAGGGCCAGATTCAAAAGTCACCAAGGAACCAATTAGTCAGAAAGAAGCAATAGAGTTTCTTAAGTTTATCAAACACAGTGAATATAGTATCATGGATTAGCTAAATAAGCAACCTGCTAAAATATCTGTAGTCACTTTTGTTGAACTCTGAAGCTCATAGAAATACACTCCTAAAAGTTTTGAACGAGGCTTATCTCTTTTTCGATATTTCTAGAGGCCCGCTAGATCATCTAGTGAACAACATCATGGCTAACAATTACATATCCTTTAGTGATAACGAGATTCCATAAAGAGGAAGAGAGAATCATAAAGCCCTTCACATCACCATATACTGCAAAGGAAGCATATTGCCTGGGGTGCTCATCGATAACAAGTCAGCTTTGAATGTAATGCCTATGTCATGCCTGAATAAGCTCCCTATTGATGCATCTCACATTCGAAATAGTCACACAGTTGTGCGGGCATTTGACAGAACCTATAGAAACGTTATAGGGAATATCACTATCCCATTCTAAATACGCTTATGTACTTCTGAGGTTAACTTTCATGTGATAGACATTGCTCTATCATATAATTGCCTTTTGGGAAGGCCATGGATCCATTCTGTGGGAGCAGTTCCATCATCTTTGCACCAAAAATTGAAATTTGTAATTGGAAACAAAGTTATCAGTATTGGTGGAGAGGAAGATATTATTGCTGATACCTCGACTGATACCCCATATGTTAAACCTAATAAGGGCATTCCAGAACCTTCTTTTCAATCATTTGAGTCCATCAATGCCACCTATGTTAAGGAGGGGATGCCCATGATTGAGCCTTATCTATCAGGAAGCATGCAGATAGGCTTAAAACTAATAGTCGACAAAGGTGCTCGAGCCAGAAAATGGCTTGGAAGATGCCTCCAAGGAGTTGCTAAAGCTTTAAAAGTAACCCATCAGACTGACAAGAGAGGATTAGGGTTCAAGCCTAATGCACAGCAGAAAAAGTAGTAAGCCTAGAGGAATCGAAAGAAAAACATAATACGTTTGTTGGGATAAGACATGAGACATGAACCTATGGCATTTTCACCATTGCATAAGAACTTTCACTCGGGTGGACATCTTAACACTAGCTTGACAAGCGTCATGCTTGTGTTAAGGAAAACTTTTGGAGATTTCTCTATCAATGCAATTAAAGAGCCATCAATACTAGGTGTAGAGATTGACTTATGTCCTCCAGAGTTTATTCCAAGTGTCTGAACTGAGACAGAAATCCCTCTATTGTTTAAAACTCTTTCAAAGTAATACCATGAACCAAACCCACATGCTTTTGCCCAAAAGCATGATGGGATCCCTTGTATGGGCATCTTTTATTAAGAATTATCAATGAAAATGATGGAGCATTATGCATTCCATTTAGTGTGTCCATTTTCACCTCCCTCCGTATATCTTTTTGCCTATATTGTTCTTTTTCATATTTTTTTATATTTGGATAAAGATGAAATAATGAATGCCTGCATTGAGACTCAGGAAATCGACTTTGAGCAAGTAATCTGTGTTGGTGGGGTTGAGTATGAAGAAGATTTTGAGAAGGACCCTGTACCCCTAGATCTGCTCAGACTAATTAAATAAGAAGAAAAATAGATTTTACCTTATAAAAAACCTACTGAAACCATAAACCTTGGCATAGAAGAAGACTGAAAGGAATTCAAAATTAGAACCTCTATAAAACCATTGACCCGAAACCAACTGATAAGCCTTCTCCAAGAGTTTTGAGACATGCTTGCCTGGTCTTTCCATGCTATGCTTGGGTTGAATACTGACATCATAGTTCATAAACTTTCTTTCAAACCTGAGTATAAACCTGTACAACAAATGCTTAGGAGGATGAAACCCAAGATAATGCTAAAGATCAACAAAGAAGTCAAGAAACAATTTGAAGCAATATTTCTCAAAGTTGTGAAATACTTTAAGTGGGTGGCCAATATAGTCTCAATCCTTAAAAAGGATGGTAAGGTGCAAATATGTGTGGATTATAAGGACTTGAACGAGCTAGTCCCAAAGATAACTTTTCTTTGCCCTATATCGATACCCTAGTGCACAACACTACCAAAAATGCACTTGTTTCTTTCATAGATGGATTTTTGAGATACAACCAAATCAAAATGGTGACAGAAGACATGGAAAACCCACCTTCATGACCATGTAGGGAACTTTTGGCTACAAAGTGATGTCTTTCGAGCTCAAAAATGCTGAGGCAACTTATCAAAGGGCAATTATGACATTGTTTCATGACCTTATGCATAAAGAGATTGAAGTTTATATAGACGACATGATCGCCAAGTCACCTAGAGAGAATGAACATGTAGTCGACTTATGGAAGCTCTTCAAATGCCTTTGCAAATATTAGCTTAAGTTAAATCCTACCAAATGCACATTTGGTGTCATATCCGACAAGTTATTAGGCTTCATTATGAGTGAAAAGGAATAGAAATGGACCCCGACAAGGTTAGGGCCGTTCAAAGCCTTCCACTGCCTCAGACCCTAAAAGAGGAGAGAAGTTTTTTGGAAAGATTGAACTATATAGCCCAATTTATATCTTAATTAACCAACAAATGTGACTCGATCTTTTGGTTACTTCATAAACAAAATCCTAGAGAATGGAATGGAGAATGTCAAAAAGCCTTCGATAAAGTAAAGCAATACCTTTCAAGCCCTCCAATGCTTGTGCCCCAATCCCAGGTAGACCTCTAATTTTATATCTATTAGTTTTTGATAGTTTAATGGCCGTGTATTAGGCTAGCATGATGATTCGAGAAAGAAAGAATAGGATATCTACTGTTTAAGCAAGAAGTTCATAGAATGTGAAAATAACTACTCGATAGTAGAAAAGCTATGTTATGCTTTAGTCTGGACAGCCAAGAGATTAAGACAATATATGTTATACCACACCACGTGATTGATCGCCAAACTGGATCCTGTCAAATACTTATGTGAAGCCCCTGCATTGTCAGAGAGATTGGCTAGGTGGCAAGTTCTACTTTCTAAATATGATATTGTATATGTGAACTAAAAGGCCATCAAAGGTAGCGCAATCACAAATTTCTTGGCTAGTCAAGCAATGGATGATTATCAACCTTTGGACTTCCAATTCCTCAATGAAGACCTATCTGAGGTAGGAGATGCAACCAATAGTGATTAACCTTGAAAAATGTTTTTCGATGGTACTTTAAATGCATTGGGGCATGGAATTAGGGAATTTTAATCTCACTTGAGGGAAGCCATTATCCTTTCACTACGAGATTGAGCTTCGACTACACTAAGAATATAGTTGAATATGAGGCTTGCATCATGGGACTCCAAGCCACCATCGAAAGGGGCATCCAAACCTTATGAGTGTTTGGAGACTCAACCTTTGTCATTTACCAATTGAAAGGGGAATGGCTGACATGTGACGCCAAACTAACTCATTATAAAAGTTTAATCTTAGAACTGAGAAAATAATTTGATGATGTTAGCTTTTGATATTTGCCTCGAGAAGAAAATCAAATTGCTGATGCCTTAGCCACTGCCACATTATCATCCATGTTTAAGGTTAATTAGGAGTCAAACGTTGGCTTTCTTCAAATGAGCATTCATTCAACAATAGTATATTGCCAAAATATTGAGGAAGAAAAAGATGGTTTAACTTGGTATCATGACATCCATCAATATATCAAAAATCAGCAATACCCGGATCATGACACTAAAAATGATAAACAAACCATACGAAGAATGGCTACAAACTTCATTTTGGATGGCAAAACACTATACAAGAAGAGTTGGGACCAGGTATTACTTTGATGCATGGATGCCTCAGAAGCCAAAAGAATCCTCGATGAGGTCCATGAAAGGATCTATGGTACGCATGCTAATGGACATCGAATGGCGAAACAAGTCATGCGATCAGACTACTACTGGTTAACTCTAAAAAGGGATTGCATCAACTATGCTCGTAAATGCCATAAATGCCAAATCTATACTAATAAGATTCATGTTCCTCCTGTACCATTGCACATTATGATAGCCCCATGGCTGTTTTCTATGTCGGGCGTGGACATGATTGGACTAATCAACCCCAAGGCCTTCAATGGACATTGTTCTATCTTAGTTGCTATCGACATTTCACTCAGTGGGTGGAAGTAGCTTTTTATGCTAATGTCACTAGAGCTATCATGTGCAAATTTATGAAGTAGGACATCATCTGTCGATATGGCCTCCTCGAGCAAATCATTATGGACAATACGTGTAACCTAAAAAACAAGATGATGTAAGCAATCTGTTCTCAGTTCAAAATTTAGCACCAAAATTCTATACCATATCATCCAAAAATGAATAGGGCAGTGGAAGTAGCCAACAAGAATATCAAAAAGATAATAAAAAAGATGGCTGAGACGTACAAGGATTGGCACGAAAAGTTGCCCTTTGCTTTACATGCTTATCGCACAGCCGTATGAACTTCTATGGGTGCTACACCATTTTCCTTAGTCTATGGCATGGAAGCTGTTCTACCTATCGAGGTTGAAATTCCTTCCCTTAGAGTTTTAATGGAATCATAACTTGAAGAGGTCGAGTGGGTTAAAGATCGATTTGAGCAATTTAATCTTATCGAAGAGAAGAGAATCAAAGCCATCTATCATGGGTAGACGTATCACAAGCGCACAATGAGAGCCTATGACAAAAAGGTTCATCCTTGTCAGTTCGGAGAAGGTGACTTGGTGTTTAAGCAAATTCTTCCAATCCATAAAGTTGTTCACAGAAAATGAACCCTAAATTAGGAAAGACCAAACCTGGTGAAGCGTGTATTCTCTAGAAGAGCTTTAACTGAAATGGATGGCAATGACCTGTCCAATCCTGTGAACTCTGATTTCATAAAAAAATACTATACCTAAAAAGACTTTAAGATGAAAACCCGAAAGGGCATTCTATTAGCCTTTCGCCCACCATTCTAAAAAAAATTTAAAAAATAAAAAAAAACAAAAAAAAACCAACTTAAGTTGAAAAACCGAGAGGTGGCTTAAGTAACCAAACCTATTCAAACTAAGTTAAGCCCAAACCATCATCAACCTAAAACCAATCTTTTCCATTTTCATAACTCTGACCGAGACACCAAATCGTAACTTACCCATTTATTCTATGCTAAGGAAACATCATCCACACCTGCACTTGGAAAATGAAAAATAGCCAACTTTAAGGCCTCTACCCCACTGTGGGGGCAATTTGAGGAGTCTTCTTATGATTTTGCCAATACCATAAGGATCATTTGCTTAAGAGAAAGTCTTTGAAAGCACTCAGTGGAAAATTCATGTCATCAACATCGAAGCCAATCGACCGGGCAGACTTCTTTTGGCTCTTTTGTGTTTCAAAATTTTCAATCGAATAAGAATACAATTGTTTGATTTCTTGCAAAACCTTTTCGTAACCCTGCATTCCATGTTGCATCATGTTGATAATGCTTGATAAATGAACAAAACTAATAATAGGATTTTGTAGCATTGCTTGGAAACATTGAACTTTACAAGAATCTTTGTTAGGTTTAAAGACCAAAAATAAACTTTAAGGCCATAATTGGTTCCACTTTCTTTGATCTTGTATCCTGAGAAATGTTCAAACTCTACCCCTAGAAAAGCCTATCATGAAGAAGAATGGCTAAAATCCCGCTTCAATTGGCATCCAAACAACCAGGGTTCAACATATTTGAACAGTCAATGAGGCTCTTTAGAGTTAGATTTGGCAAAAAAACACCACTCATGCTTGCTAATGAGCTTTTTACAGCTATAGCCTTCCAACATGAATCATCTAATTTCACAATCCTCTTATTACGATAATTGGTCATTGGCATAAGAAACCACTTTATCAAATGTGAGAAGGATCCAAAATTGATAGATTATAACTTTGAAAACACCACTTTCGCATCATTTAAACATGCATATGTATTCTTATGCATTCTACAAGATTTAACATCTTTTAGGTACCAATCCCCGTACAAAAGGAAACTTGAAAAATCTTAGGTATGTACCTTCGACATTACAAGCTCATTAAAAATCATTAAAGAAAGGTATCTAATCTCAATACTTTTTCTTTCTTGTCCTCAATGAACAAGACTTTTTCTTTCTTGTCATAAAAAAGTAGGACCTTTTCTTTTCTTTGTCCTCGAAAAGCAGGACATTTTCTTTCTTTGTCCTCAAAGAGTAGGACATTTTTTTCCTCGAAGAGTAGGAATTTTTCTTTTCTTGTCTTCAAGGAGTAGGACTCTTCCTTTCTTGTCCTCAAAAAGTAGGACTCTTTCTTTCTTGTCCTTAAAGAGCAGGACTCTTCTTTTCTTGTCCTCAGAAAACAAGACCATTTTTTTTTCTTTATCCTCAAAGAGTAGGACATTTTTTTCTTTCTCCTTAAAGAGTAAGACATTTTTCCTTTATGGTATTCAAAGAGCAAGACCCTTTTCATTTTAGTCCTCAAAGAGCAGGATAGCTTTTCTTTTTCTTTTAAGCCCACACAAGTTGGTGGCACCCCTTTCATTTAAGTCTTCAAAGAGCAGAATGCATTTTTTCTTCTTTTAAGCTGGTGGCACCCTTTTCATTTTAGTCCTCAAAGAGCAAGATGCCTTTTTATTTTCTTTTAATCCCATACAAGCTGGTGGCACCCCTTTTATTTTAGTCCTCAAAAAGCAGGACACCTTTTGTTTTTCTTTTAAGCCCACATAAGCTGGTGGTACCCCTTTTATTTTAGTCCTCAAAGAGCAGGATGCCTTTTCTTTTTCTTTTAAGCCCATACAAGCTAGTGGCACCCTTTTCATTCTAGTCCTTAAAGAATACTATGTCTTTTCTTTTAAGCCCATATAAGCTAGTGGCACCTCTTTCATTTTAGTCCTCAAAGAGTAGGATGCCTTTTCTTTTAAGCCCACACAAGCTAGTGGCACCACTTTCATTTTAGTCCTTAAAGAGCAAGATACCTTTTTTTTTTCAAGCCCATATAAGCTAGTGGCACCCCTTTCATTTTAGTCCTTAAAGAGTAGGATGGTTTTTCTTTTTCTTTTAAACCTACACAAGCTGTGGCACCTCTTTTATTTTAGTCTTCAAAGAGCATGACACCTTTTCTTTTTCTTTTAAGCCCTCACAAGCTGGTGGTACCCTCTTTATTTTAGTCCTCAAAGAGTAGATGCCTTTTCTTTTTCTTTTAAGCCTACAAAAGCTGGTGGCACCCTTTTCCCTTTAGTCCTCAAAAAGCAAGACATCTTTTATTTTTTAAGCCCATATAAGCTGGTGGTACCCTTTTCGTTTTAGTCTTTGAAGAGCAAGATGCATTTTCTTTTTCTTTTAAGCCCACACAAGCTAGTGGCACCCCTTTCATTTTAGTCCTCAAAAAAGCAGAACACATTTTTATTATTTTTAACCCCACATGAGGTAGTAGCACTTATTTTCTTTTAGTCCTCAAAGAGCAGGACACTTTTTCTTTCCCACTTAAAAAACAACATAATACACTGCCCGAACAAAATGACGTCTATTTATCTTTGCCTTGTTCGTAATACATAGCAATAGTCAAAGAGAGGTAGCTGTAGACACCTTATTTTGTCCAGACCAGTTTTTGGTATCTTAGGGGTTTAGGTAAAAGGTGACAAAATAAAAAAATAGAAATAAAGCTGGGTAAAAATTGCTCTGACAGGTAAAATTTGCCTAGTTTGTGACATTTTAGACTTGGCAAAAGGGTATTTCATGCTATAATGTTGATTAAGTAAGAGGTAAGCTCAGCCAAACAGAACTCTACACACTATTACATCAACCTCCAATCTTATAAAACATTATTCCCATAGATCCCCTTTAACTTTTCCAAAAACCTTTCTAAAACCCTCTATTGTCCTTATATTTCCTCTCAAAACTCTCTTCTATTGATATCATAACCATCAAGTTCATTCTTGGCCACCTTTTTTTACTAATCAATAGCAAAAGAAGGGAAAAAAATAAGCTATAAATGTAGAAACTTTTCTACTTAACATCACTAGCGAGGTTTCCAAGCTTTTTGGTATATTTCCTACTTTTTTCTCTTACTTGCCTTTTTGCATTTTCATCACTTTAGTGAGCCAAATCCATGTGACCTTGAAGCTATTCTTAGGAGTCTCATGCATTTTGTGGCCTTGGTTGTGGTAGATTTAGGACTTTTGTTGCTTTGTTAACCTTTCCACCATGTCTCTCAATGCTTATGTGCTTAGTTTATATTGAAAACATGTTTTATTCCTATCTTGAAAATTTCATCAAGCTTTTTCTTGTTCAAATATGTTCTTATCATTTTACCATGGAATGACTATTGATGTCATTCATGAAGCTAACTTCTCTATGCATTTCCTTAATCATTTTTTTGCATTTTTATCATCATTTTCATGTCTAAATGTCATCTTTTCTTGTTTAAACATGTCTTCTATGTTTATTACCATGGATATCATATTTAGTTCATCACATGTTTGTTGAAATACTTGTTTGATGCTTGTCAAAACTTATTCTTCATAGACCCCCCAAGTTAGGTCCACATTAACCTTAATAAATGAGGATTAATATAGACTCAATGCTTTCTATCTATTGATCCTCTAATCTAAAGGAAAAATCAAGCTTTCCATGCCTAGATTCAAGGTTAAATAAGGCTAAACATTTTGATTTAAAAAAAAATAATGTCTTTTTAAATTGTCCTAAGTTGTTTGTTCCTTAGTATTATTGTCTTATGTCCCTAAAAGATTTTTCTCAAATATTTTGATATTTTTCTTTAAATGGCATCAAATTTTCTTTCCAATGGTATCTCATTTGCCTCTAGATGAGGAGTTATAATATTTTAAACCAACATCGCCTGAAACCCTAAAAATTAATAATTTGCACATTGTTTAGGCCATTTTAGAATACTAGGTTATTTTTATAGATTTTCTATATATTTTCCCAAAGAGTTCACAAAATTCCATTTTTGGAAGGGTATTGTTTGTGATTTAGCAATTCTAAAGAAGTCTGTAATGATTTTTCAAAGTTTGCTATACCACCTTCCCCATGCATGCTGTCAGTGAACAAGTCTTAACTTCAAAAATTATCTCCACCCAAAAAGTGATTTTCTAGGATTTTAGAGATAGTTTGTCATTAATCTTCATCTAGTTGTCTTTCTAAAGGTATCTCATCCAACCTTGATGACCTTTAGGTTAGCTCGAAATAAAATTGAAAAAAAGACATGTGCGATGTTGCCCTCTCTTTTCAGAATTTATCAAGATTAATTAATTTTTTTTCTAAAACCCCCTCGCCAAGGCATTTGAATGCCTAGAGATGAGTTCAATCAACTTCCACCGTGTCTGAGAACATATGCCAACCAACCTTTAGGTTTGAATCAAGGCATGAACATTTTTCCAAATTTTATTAATCTTAATTTCTATCAATTTCGTCTTTCAAACCAAAATTGTTGATTTTATCAAAAAAGTCCAAAATGTCCCTTTTGTCAAGAAAAATAATCAATTTTCATCAATTTTAATATTCTAATTTTGCTTTTTCAAAAATCATCAAAAATCAAAATTTTTCTGTCCTGAATTTTCTCTAGACTTTTTAAAATACTGACCTTATTTTCATCCTTTAATCAACCAGTGGATTTAAATGCCTCTAAAATATTGTTAACTTGGTTATTTTTGGATAACCGCTGACAATTACGAGATACATTCCAATCATCCCTTCTTTTTCCTTTATTTGTGATTTTTTTATCCAATATCATCCTAATTTATCATTTTACTAACACGTTTCTCTTTGTAATGTCCACTTTGCATTCATATTTCCAAATCGTTTTCAAAAAATCGAAATTTATCCTAATCTCTCGAATGCTTGCCATAAAATATCTTATTTTTTAAGTTAAATCTGAAGGTCATTTTGTCAAAAATTTCTATATTTCCTAGCTCTTTAGGATGCATATGGGATTAAAATTTTTCTCAAAACCCAGATTTCCTATTTTATACAAATTTTTTGGATAAAAAGGGGATTATATGAAAGTAATGATAAGTCAAAACCAAGAAAACCGAAACCAAGTTAGGACATAGCTAGAAGGTACCATTTTAGGTGTCGTGGGGACGTTAATACTTCCCTCTGCATAACTAACTTCAGAACCAAGGCATCGAATCTCTAGAACACATAGACCATGGAATTGATGACTTGAATTTTCTAACTCAAAATATTAGTTTCAATAGGCATCTGATCACACCTAGCCCAAATGATCGATGGTAATTCTGAGCGTTGGCCATGTTGTGGTGGCTATCTAAGACTGGTTGGATGAACTATTCGTTTGATGGTCCCTCTCATGATTAAGAGCCAAGAATTTATACTTTCCTATCACATAAAAAAAAAGAGTCCCAATTGAGAGAATGCTTCCTTGTCGAGAAAATTATTTCAAGTCATACATACTTCCTTCGCAAAAGGGAGGCACATTACCGACGGAGATGTATCTTATAATTGTCATTGATTATTTAGAAATAACCAAGTTAACAATTTTTTAGACGCGTTTAGATGCATTAATTGATTGAAATGTGAAAGCAGAGTTTGAATTTTAAAAAATTTAAATGTAGACACCTTATTTTGTCTGAACCTGTTATTGGTATCTTAGGGGTTTAGGTAAAAGGTGACAAAAAAAAATAGAAATAAAGCTGGAGAATGATCGCCGGGCAACAAGTTGCTTGATGACAAAGTTTTTCTGGGGAAGTCTAAAATACCTATGGATTTCTTTAAAGAAAAATGTAAAACAAGGCATTAAAGGTTATTTTCAGGGTGTCATTAGAGTCATTGAGGTGAGTAGGCAAGCCAATTTTCATCTCTTGGTGACCAAGATAAAACAACTTGAGGAACCTAAGGCATGCCCAGGTCATATGGGTGCTCAAAAACTATCACGAGGCTTTCACATTACCAAAATTTTGAATTTCCATGTGTAGTATCGATACAAGAGGGTTTGGTATCGATACTCAAGGTGTGGTATCGATACTTGGCATTTTGTATCAATACAGACCTTGGCAGTAACTAAAGTTGTGATTTTTGGCAAAATGCATCGATACACAAGCATGAGTATTGATACTAACCTCTAAGTCTCAAGACTAGAAACATATTTTTTGCTCTTAGTATTGATACATAACTTATTGTATTGATACTCAGGAGTTGTGTATCGATACAACATGTTCTTGATCAATACACCAAGACATTTTTGCCTAGTTTGAGCCATTTTTCAGCCTCTGAAAACCTGATTTAAACATTCTTTTGCTCCAAAAAACTATCATATAACATTGCAAACCTTAACTATGGGTTCATTAACGAATTCTAACAAATTTTTAGAGTCTAAATAATTAATAACAAAGGTCACTTTCATAAAATATATAGGTGTAAGAGGGTGGCAGGCATATCTCCAGCTTGTAGGCTTTCACAGCCTTTTTGCCCCCTTATCAGCATGACAGAACCAGTAAGAAAAAAGTCAACTAAACATGGCAGCTGAAGATATGCCCTGCTGTAGAAGAAAAATTAATGAGGCCCTTCGCATTATCTTCTATAAAAGAGGGGCTGAACCAAGAAAATGGGGAGATCTCAAAAAGATCTGAAAAAAAAGGCTCCCAGCAATTAAAAAAACTTTCCAAATAACCCAGAAAACTCTTCACCCATCCCCATAAATCCTCTAGCCATTCTCAGCCCTAAAAACACTTCCAAAAACACTATTTCATTGACCTCCATACTCCATTCCCGTAGCTACCCTAAACCACCATTGGAAAACCTTCAAGAACCCAACTTTCCACACATTTTGATCATTAAAAAGCCTCACCATCAACCATACCTCCAAAAGGCTACTTCTTTTCATCATTTTCTTGCTAAACAATAGCAATGAGAAGGAAGAAATTGAGCCTACAGCCATTACTCCAAGAAAAAGGGAAGTTCAAGCTTTTCGGTATATTCCCTCTACCTTGATCCTTATATTTTCTATTTTGTCATTAACATTATCTTAGTAAACCCTTTTTATGCTTTTATGGCCACCCTAGACTCCCATGCATTTTTGTGGCTTTAGTTGTGGTAATTTAGGATCTTGATGTTTTTCTTGGTGTCTACATGGTGTCTCCCTACATTTTCATCACCATAATAACCTCTATCCATGTGACCTTGCCATGTTCCTTCCACATTCACATTTGCATCTCATGTAAAGCATGTATCTTAACATGTCATAAGTATGCCCATACATTTCCTAACAGCCTAATAGGTTCCATGAAATAAAAATGCTTTTTTTAACCATGTTCACCCTAAGTATGTTCATGCATCTATCTATCATCTCCATGCATTCTTTTTTTTATGCATACATGTTCTCCATGTTCTATATCATGTTTGTGGCACTTTGTTTATGTTGAGATGTTTGTTTGAATGCTACAAAACCTAATTTAAAAAAAATCCCTAAGTTAGGCATATTCTATCTCCTACATATGGAGAATAACATGGGCTTAAGATTTTTATGAAGTTAGCTTTCCAACCTTGGGGGCAAAGCAAGCATTCAGTTCTAGATTCATGGAAGAATGAGTACAAGAATGCTGGGTTTCAAAAATGAAATGAAATCTTTTACTTGAAAATATGAATCCTTGGTCCTTAGCCAAACACCCTCATGATGGCATGGTCAACGGATTGTTCCATCATCCCAAACTACTCTAAGATTTTGGAATGAACTCATGATGCCAATGTCAACCCCTCATCTTGGTTACAGATGTTTGAATGTCCATAGCCCGAGCTTAACCCAATGAAAAACCAAAAATACCAAACACCTTCTCTGTTTTGTTCTGGTAGCATAGTGGTCTAGTTTTGAAAAATTATTTAAAAATAAAAAATGATTTATCCAGAATGTATTGGTATTTTTCCCTTCTCATTTACCTTCAGATCATCTCAGATGAAATAGCTATTGGTTTTTCGAATCTTCGCTGTCTGAAACCCTGGATCTAATGAGCAATTTACTATTCGGGCTATTTTAGCCCAACAAACAACATTTTTGAATCCCCTAAATATTTTTCTCATAAAGTTCATGAAAATCCCCTTCTGAAAACGTATTATTCACATTTTAACAATTCTGGATGAATCTATAATGATTTTTCAAAGTCTATCATACCTTTACCCTATACATGTTGCCAGTGTCAAGATAAGGTGAAGTTCAAAAATTAATTCTGCCTAGAAAGTGATTTTCTAGGATTTTTGGAATATTTTTACATTAATCCTTACTGGGTTACCTTTCCAACGGTACTTTGTTTACCCTAACCTTCGAGTGAGCTCAAAATAAATTTAAAAAGAGAAATGATGCAACGCTGTCCTTTGTTTCTAGCCTAATTTTTGAAATGCTCTTATTAGGGCATTTGAATGCCTCATGATCTACTCGGCTCATTCCTATGGCCTAAGCCCTTTAGACATAAACCAAGCCTAAACAAAAGAAGAACACTTTAGCCAAAACTTTAGCTCCCAATTTTAAATATTCTTTTTTTTTCAAAAATATGACCCATTCCTTTTAACATTGAAGATTTTTGTTTTTAGGGATACTCCTACCTCACTATTCTGATAGGATACTCCAACCCCACTTTTAACTCAAATCCAATATCAAACCTCTATTTTTTGGGATACTTTAACCCCATTAATCTGAGGGGATACTCCAACCCCCCTTTTAACTCAAATCCAATATCAAACCTTCATTTTTGGGTATACTCCAACCTCACTACTCCAAAAAGATACTCCAACCACGCTTTTACCTCAATATGACATCAAATTTTCACCTTTGGGAATACTCCAACCCCACAACTCCAAGGGGATACTCCAACCCTGCTTTTAGCTCAATATGACATTAATTTTTTACCTTTGGGGACACTCTAACCCCACTCTTCTGAGGGGATACTCCAACCCCGCTCTCCATATTCCTTCTAAAATTCAAACTTCTTTCCAGGACATCCTCGAGTCATCGAAATCTTTTTTTCTCCTCAAATTTCCATTGAATCTGACTAAGTCTCAATGTTATTGTCTCGGCTATTTATCAATAATCAAAGACAACTACGAGATACATTTTGGTCACCCCTTTTTTATGCATTTTGTGTGTTTATTTTTATGTGGATTTATTTATTGTTTTATTTCCTATCTTACTAATACGTTTCCTCTTGTAGGGACCTCGAGCATTCATGCTTTAA
>JBBYHK010000005.1:2789686-2811891 GCA_038382065.1 Adansonia grandidieri
ATATATATATATATATATATATATATCATATAATTCACAAGATTGGCCTTTTGTTATCCAAATTATTCAATTTTGGCATGAAGACTGAGCTATTCATCACGTTTTGTTTTGTTTTGTTTTTTTTTTTTTTTTTCCCTTTTCAGTCACCATCATTGTTCCAAGGAAAGAGAAAGAACTTAGGTTGTTTGAATAAAAATTTAAAATATAATATAAAAAATAGATTCTGGATTGATTTGCCCTTATTGTTTTCCCGGCATTCGTCAGGCATTGCCCTTGGCAACATCTGAGTAGAATAATATATACATATATATATATATTATGTTTTGGAAGACAATAAACAAAGTTTTCTGAAAGATTAGCTTGTCCGTGAACACCTAACCATTGACAGTAGTTGGCAGTGTTCGTACTAAGACCAAAGAAAGGTTGAAGACGTGGAGTGCAAGAATATTAAACGCGAATATTAAAATGTAATGTTAATTGTCTTTAAAATATATAATTCATGGTTATTATATTGTTTTAGTGTTTATTAGACATGCCTTATTTTTATTATGTTTTTGTATCTTCTTCTCCGTCGATCAGGCAGAGGTTACAGTTCTTGCTTGCTTATCTTATAAGTCAGCCAACCATGGCTATTGTTTACAATTGTTAGATTAGAAGGGCTGCAGGAATTTTAAGTTTCTAAAGTACAAAACATGAGGAATAACAGAGAAAGACAAAAGAGAACTTCGATTAAGTATATACCAATATCTGCTTATATCATGGGACAGAATCAAATTACAAAGCCTTTAAACAGGATTCCTTGGGGAAGATCAAAATATGTTACGTTTGTATACACTTTTGAAAGACTGAACTTACACATTCAATTACTAACAAGTCAACTACTATTGATCCCAATAGTTTCTTAGTTGTGACAAATGCAGGAGAAGCTCATCTCTGCCTAGACCAGTGACACTGCTGGTCATGATCCATGGCGGATGTTGCTTGTAGTTTTCTCTAATCAGTTCCTGAAAGTCCCTGACGTTCTCATCCGGCCTTTTGCCTTTGCTTGCCTTCATTTTGTCACACTTTGTGAAGACAAAAGTCATCGGTATCTGAAATGAGGAAAGGAACAAAAAGAAATGAGTGAGAAACAGCTAAATTTAAAAGCCATGTGCCGGTAAACAAAGAGAAAATGAGATTGCCATTAGGATGAGCTAACATTGTTGCGTCCGAGCCAGTTAGCACAGTCTAGATCAATCCTCTGAGGTGGGACACTTGCATCAATAAGAAGTAGCACGGCAACCAGGGTCCCTCTGTTTAGAAAGTAGCCTTTAGTGAATGAAGACCAATCTGTTCGAGCAGCATCTGAGGCTCTAGCAAAACTGCAAATAGATGAAACGTTCAAGCATTATATTCTACATCAAGAAGTCGTCACACAAATACCGAGATGCTTAGAGGTATTTAATTATTTTTACAATCTTGCTGAAAACATAATTGTTTTATTATTTTATTTCGGCATGTAAACAGAACTGTTGTTCATCAACTGGATTAGGCACTGCTTTCTCTTTATCCATAAAAAATGAGGGGAAAAAAAAAGACAAAGTGTCTAATCCGTATCTGCATGAAGAAAAGTTGCAGATAAAGCATTAACTTTAGTCATCATAAAGGAACTTCCAAAGCAGGGTCGGCTAATCAACAAGAAAAGCAATTTCACTACTACATCTATAACTGATTGATTTAGCTCTTATCAACAGTCCAAAGTTAGAACTTAACAAGGGAGGAGGAAACAATTCATTAGATTGGTCGTTTACATATGTGATGAGCATTAGATATACCATTATTAGCAATTTATGCGTAATGTTCAAAAGCATAACACACAAGGTTATAGGGTAAACTTGAAGTCTGAGCTAAAAATTACGCATTTCAACAACTTATGCACTAAAGTCCAGGAAACTGCACAAGCCAACCATTTGCAGAACCCACTACCAAACTATGTATCAAACAGCAAAAGTACAGTAACTGCCTTTTGTAAATTGATATAGAGGACTGAATAGACTTGAACAGGAACCCTTCCTATAGCGTGCAAAATTATCTTACTTGCACATGGGTAATGCTTTGGGCTACTGGGTTCAGATTCACTGTTCTGGTTATTGGTTTACTGGAATAAGATTACCTGAATATTAATAATTACATGTTAAACTAATACTGGCTTATCCAAACTTTACTTACATATCAAGCTATAATCTGATTGTTGTTTTCCTGTATGTGAAAATTAGCATGAAATTCTCATTCCTGGATAGAAACTAGTCAAACTGTAAATATATTCTGCATTGCTAATTTGCTTTTTGCCTTTCTAAGTCTAGGCTTCATTTGCAGGCTGAAACTGTCAGCCCACAACGAGCGGCCATATAAAAGAGCATGCAAATGTAAATACTAGGCATAAAAATCTACTATGTCTCCAGAAGGAAATAATTCTGTATTTAGCTTTTACATTAACATAGCCTTTAAATTTATCTAATGTTGAATACTTATAAGTTATGTCAAGCCTCAATAATGCAGGATCAGAACCTCCCCAATCAAAACAGCATAAAAATGAGTTTCCAAGAAAGGGAATCTTATAGTCTAACAAAGCTCAGAAAAACAACAGAAATTTATCTCAAAATCAGTCTAACTTCTACCATAGAAGTACAATCAAATAGGTAACCAATTACTTGCTAATAATAATGATAATAATGTTCATCCAGCACGGTCAGCCCAAAGATTTTAGCAGCAAAACTACTACTATCAACTAACATGAGAAACAAAGTTTTTTATTTTATTTTTGCATGGTCCATTGGAAGTTCAATCCCTTTCTTGCTTATCAACTATTTGAATTTTTAAATACTTACACTCCCTAACAATAAGCAGCTAATTAAAAGAAGAAATCAAACGTACCCATAACCAGGCAAATCCACTATATACCAACTTTTATTCACCAAAAAATGATTAATAAGCTGTGTCTTCCCTGCAAATTCAACAATCTCAAAATGATGGTAAAAAACCCAATCAAAAACTAAAAAAATAGCGATGCATAAGGAACCAGAATTTAAAGGTAAAATTAAAAAAGAAAAAAAGACCGACCTGGTTTCTTGGAAGTGAGAGCAACTTCTTTTTTTCGAACCAAAGCGTTAATAAGTGAAGATTTGCCCACATTGGACCGACCCAAGATTGCAAACTCGGGTCGCTCATCTTTGGGACAATCCTTAGCCCGACTACTACTCTTAACAAACTCCACTTCCTTAATCTGAGAATGACCCGCATAAGGTCCGAGTACGATGTTGGAACCCGGCAATATCATTTCATCCGTTACGTCTTCCGGTTCGACCCCGGGTGGCAAGAACAACACCCTCTTCGCAAACCGCAGCCGTTCGGACATTGGTTGCGTCGCGGCCCTTGAAGCCGAGACTCCGGGTTTTGATTCCGGACGCTTATGGGTTGAGTGGGCGATGCTTTTGTTGAAAAAGAAAAGAAAAGAGAACGATTTGGGAGGTGGAGAAGGAGGTGATAAAAACGAAGTGAGATTCAGAGACAAAATTCGATTTCGAAGGAGCATTTTGATTGGGAAGGATTGATTAAGAGCTCTAAAGTAGCTTAAACTTACATGAGCTTAAGCAGCACCAGCTTTATTCCAAAGGTTTGTTTCGAGAGACTGGAAAAGAGAAGCACGAAAGCAAGGGAACGGTAACGATAGGGGCCGGCCAGTGGGCCTTCACAAACTTTGGATATTTGCTTGTAAAAACTTTTTCTTTTTTTTTTTCTTGTTTGGGCCCAAATTAGATCAATCTCAAACTGATTCGATATTTTTTTATATTTTTATTATTTAAATAATATTAAAAAATTAAAAATTTATTTTTATATTATTTATATATTTTAAAATTAAATAAAATTTTTTATTATTTAATAATAATTTAAATTAAATCAAATAAAATTGTTAATTTTTTTAAACTCAACCCATATGGACAGATTTAGATATCTGATCAAGTAACACTTATAAATAGATTGAACTACGTGTGCTCACGGGTCAAGCCCTAACGTGAAAAATTTATATTCTAAGCCGAGCTTGTTTTTGGCTTGACTTGACCTAATTTATCGACCTGAATCATGGGCTATCCTTATTAAAAATTATAAAAAATATTTTTATATTAATATTAATATATTTTATAATTAAATTTAAATAAAAATATATTATTTTAATTTAAAAAATTATTTCGAGATGAGCTGTGTCGATCTAAAACAACCTGTGGGCAACTCTAGATAGAACCCAAAATGCAAATTTTAACTTGGGCTTTGAGGGTAAAACATTGTTGTTTCATAAGTGTTTGCCACTTGTTTTTGCTCGTCTTATCGATCTGCTGAACAGGGTCTTCCAACTCTGTAGACTGTAGATCATTATTGCAACTTTAAGAACAACAACAACAACAATAATAATATAACAAAAAAGAGGAAAAATAATGTCGTGGTTAGCTAGATCCATTGTAAAGTCGCTGAAACTCGACGAAGACGATGACGACTATGCCAATGCCGCACCGAATTCCAAACCGGAACCCGATCCGAACCCCAATCAATCCTCTCCCTCCCATTCCCATTCCTCATCGGATCCCAACACTCCACGTGGCGTTAAAGACGACATCTCCGAGCTCACCAAAACCCTAACCCGCCGATTCTGGGGCGTTGCCTCCTTCCTCGCCCCGCCTCCTCCGCCGTCATCGGACCATACAGTTGATCACACGGAGGAGGAAAAATCCCTCCGACCACTGTCCGATGGTCCGGATGAGGCGTCTGATGAGGCATTGATAGCGGGAATACGTAGCGATTTATCGGAGATTGGCGGGAAATTCAAGACCGGAATCTCGAAGCTGTCTGAAAATATTGCTGTCTCGGAGTTTACTAAGTTCGCCTCGAATTTCCTTCAGTTCGGATCCGAGGAAGAGAGTCTTGAAAAATACAAGAGCGAAAACGTTGTCGGTTTGACCGAAGAAGTGGTCGCCTTCGCTAGGGATATCGATATGCATCCAGAAACTTGGCTTGATTTTCCCTTGCCTGATGATGATGATTTTGATGGTGATTTAATTTATAATTTAGTGTATTAATTTGCTTTAATTAAAAAATTGGCATAGTAATTTGCATTTCCAACAAGCTCACTTCTTGTTCATTCATTGGTAACTTTCATATGTTTTTCTTTTCAATTTGGAAATTTCTTCTTGCAAATTGGGGATTTTATTTGATGGACTTTGATTACTGATTTATGCAGGCATAATTGATTATTGATTGTAGAATGGTATAACTCTTTTGATCCTCTCTGGTTGCTATTGAAGGATCTTCAAATTGCTTTATGCTTTGTGTGTGGTTTCTCAATTGGCTGAAGTTTGTTATTAGTATGATATTTAGCTGAAAACTCCTATATAGGTAGGTCGGCTGATTTGATATAGGTGTGTGAATAATCTTGTCTGCTTTGTGATGCTCGTTAGAGTTGATGGCTGATTGGTGGCAACATAATTATCAAAACTGCTCATCAGTCTTAGTGCAATAAATTTCTAAGTGTGAATTAGAAACTTTTAGAGTATGAAGTGGTACTTGTTTTGATCATATTGTATTATACTTTCATCTTCTTCTTGCTGATGCTCATGTCTATTTTTGTTTTTGTGTGTGTGTGTGTGTGTTTTGTTGTTTTAGTAAAGTCTTGGTTAAATCACACATCTTCTCTTCCATTTAGTTGACTTGCATGGCAAAAAAAAAAAAAGGTGTATTGCAAACTTGTGGCTCTTCACTCTTGATAAACTGTCTGAATCTTTTGATGTTTTCTGTAAAGATGCGTTTGATGGCATATTTTAGTATCACTTCCTTGCCTCTTTGTTAGCCTGGTTTGCCATAAGAGCCAGTCTGCGCTGTTTGATGATTTGTTTCTTCATATAAGATACATGTTAATGTTTTAGATATGAATCTGGCTGATTGCAAGCATCCTTATATATATATATATATATATATATATATATATATATGTTTAAATTTCAGATTTTGACATGTCTGATGCACAACAAGAACATGCTTTAGCTGTTGAGCGTCTTGCACCAAGATTGGCCGCTCTTAGGATTGAACTGTGCCCAGGATATATGAGTGAGGGTTGCTTTTGGAAGATTTATTTTGTACTTCTACATCCTCGACTCAATAAACATGATGCAGAACTTTTGTCTACTCCCCAAGTAAGTTCTTAGGTTATCTTATTTTTCATTGGTTGAGCCACCAAGTTTTGTGATTCCAACGTGATGTATAGACAGGAATTTCATCTACCTAGTTATGAGAATGAGAATAAAACATATAATTACAAAGTAAAAGATTCACAAAATTCTTAAGCTCATCTAATTCTATGCATGTCTTTTTCGGACTTCAACATCATTTTCACCCACTCTCTCTCTCACGAGAAAGGAGTGCTACTATATTGTTTATTTGGTTTTGTCATTCCCTTATGCTATCGGCTGTGACATTTCTTTGGGCTTGCCATCTTTGTCCAAGCACATTTTTTTCAGGTCCCCATCTCTTCTTTCTCTTTCTTATAATATTTTCATCACTTTTATGCGCATCATGTCCTTCATTGTTTCTTTGTGATTCCGCTTCCTTCAACCCTCTATTCCTCTTTCCCCTTCTGCAATTTAACTGTTTAATGGCCTGCATCAGATAGTTGAGGCAAGGGCAAAGTTAATGCGAGGGCTACAGTACCGAGCTAAGGTGAAGATTGTAGAAGATCATTCTGAAAGTGGCACTTCAAAAATAATGGCTGATTTGCCATGTGAAGAGTCTCTTTCCGTGCCTTCTTCCGCTCAATCTAAGGCAGTGTTACTTAAGCCATCTGGAAATAAAGCAGCCGCTACTGCTGTAGCTGTTGAAATTGAAACAGAGAAGTATCCAGTTCAGAGTACCGAGATGCAGGTTGTTGATAAGTCTGTCATTGAGGAAGAGCCAATGAAAGAGACCAAACATCAACTTTCAACATCTGGTTCCTCTGGAGTTACTATTGAGAAATTTGAAGATGATGCTGATGACTGGTTAAAAGAGGAAACTTCAGAGGCAGTCGGTACAACTACCACAATCCCACTTGGAAATGATGAGGATGTTTCATTCAGTGATCTTGAGGACGATAATGATGTGCCAATAAGTTACAAGAAACTGACATCTAGTTCTGATTCTCCAACAAAAGACTCGAGAGATTGGGTTCAGCTTGGCAGGACCTCTAAGGACTCGGTTAAAAACATCAGTTGTGCTGGTGATAGACATCATGGGTCTGAGCAGGTAAGTGCCCGTGACCCCGAAACCAAGGAATCAAATGACTGGCTTGATATCGAAGAGATCATGTGAACCCAATACCTTTGGGATATTTGTAATCTTAGATTCTTCTTGCTTATAACCTTGTGAATACCTTGTCAATTCTCTATGAATATAGTACCTATGTGAGATTCTAAATAAATGTATAGAAATACTAGTATCTTCCAAACTAAAACGAATACAATGTATATTTCCTTCTCTTTAGTCATTAATTTACTGTAAAGTGTAAGCCCTTTGTCATTTTTTTTTTTTTGTAAAAAATTTTTATATTACAGTCTGTACTCTGTACTTATAGCATACATTTAAGATTCATTTCGTATTATGTTGTCTCATTTTGGCCCTCGATTTCACCAGGAATGTGCTGTCACAATAACATCTTACCCTACTTGAATTTTCATGGAAGTTTTTGATTGATTTTTTTTTTAATTAACTGTGAAAATTTGAGAATCGAGGAAAATTAAATTGTCACATCGATCTAATGGATTTTATAAGCAAAATATGACTAAAAATATGTGAGATTTAATCATCCAGCTGGGCAAAACTAATTTATTCCTATGTAATACTTTAGATTAGGCTAATTACATGGCCAAAGCTTGGGGGAGGTTGAGAACAAATTGGAGAACGAATCAAAGGATCAGACAATGATGATGGCACTGACTAAATAATAATTAAAGAAAGGAGACCTAGTTTTTCATTTATACAGACTTATTTACACAGCTTGAAAGTAGTTGGCCAATTCCTGAGTCGAAAACTCCACTGTGATTTAATGTCCGAAATTCCCAGTAAGTCGCTCAAGCTGAGACCATAACAGATTTCCCAATGAAAATCTGGGTCTTTCTTCCACTTCAGCACTGCTGGTTCTGCTAATACTTGATGACGAAGCTCGAGATGTCCCGTTGGGGGACTTGTTTACGACCAAAACAGATCCCCCAATCTCTTGTCTCACCAATTCCACCGACCCCGGATTTGCATCATTCCCTGAAGCATCCGTAACATAAAACGATCCGGTTGCTCTTTCCCCATGTGTTCCTATTTCGGCTCGGGTTATTGATAGACCATTTTCCCGAAACACCCTGGTCATGTCCGAGAGCAATCCCATCTTGTTTTTAGTACGTATATCCAGCCTCAATCCCTGCATCAAATACCATAAATTAGGACTACTATACAACTTTAATCAACCAAAAGCTGAAGCAAGAGCCGCATGTTTTTATGGAACTAACATGGGAGACTCTTCGTTCGATTGCTGCAATCAAACACTGTGTAAGTTTACGTCTTTCACCGTCCGAAACCAAACGGCAGCCGTCCTGCTTCCTTATAAAATATTCCTGAAAGTAAATCATAGTTAAAAACCAAAAGCATGAAAGACCATAAACGAAGCCAGTTATAAGAACGTTCTTTCAAGTTACCTGATTAGCCACGGAGCCGTTTAAGCTAACTGCTGCATGGAACACAACATATTGCATGTCGGTCAAGGCACAAACTGTATCGAACAATAGCTTGTTTCTGTCTTTACTCCTCACGTTCACTACCGAGTAGCCTTTTTCCCTGCAAGTCTCGACCGTTACATGAGTCTTCTTACACCCACTCCACTGCCTGCAGCTGCCGTCGCAGCCCTGGCAGAGCTCGTAGTCTCTGTCAGCGTACATCAACTGGTGGAGCCGCCGCTCCGTGTGTGTCCTGCCGGCTGCTGGAGCAGTTAACCGTACGCTCCTCTGATCTCCAGTCTCATGATGGGCTTCAACTACACTCTCTAGCTTTTCCTGTACTTGAGCCAGTCGTTTCGGAGCCATGAGAGGCCCTCCTTTGAGCCCGTCTTCCACATGAATTATGCAGGCCACGCGGCCATTATGGGTCCATGCAACGGCTGCAGTAATATGGCATCCCAATTCGTAGAGAGCAGCAGATATCTCCGACATGAGCCCAGGCCGGTCCCTTCCGGTCATCTCCAAGGCCGTATGCTCTGTTGAGACATGGCATGGCCTCACCTCCCTTTTGAGGCATTTTTGTAGTTCCTTTGAAATCCCTCCTCTCCTCCTAGTATCGCAAAGCTCCTGTCAATCATCATTTTCCAATCCGAAAACAAATCAAAATCTTATAGATTAAGTAATCAAAGTAGGAAAATATCAGAGAAATCTAGAAAAGAAGAGACCTGTTGAATATAAAGAATAAGAGTCTCGTCTGTAATTTTCTTTCCAAGCTGGTCTGTCACATGGAAGACTGCAAGCCACGAACCCAAAACAAAAAGTAGAACTCATGAATCCTACAGATAATAACAATGAAGATAGTATGTACATGAAGAAGAGATAGGAGGGGAAGTGTGAATTAAGTGATGCAAATAGAATTATATATTGGGGGGGTGGGGGGGAGCACTGACCATCCATGAGCCATCCACCATCGGAGGAAATGTATGATTTGGATATAACAAGGTCAAGATCTGTCAAAAGTTGGACCATCTCCAGCAAAATCCCATGCCTGTTAGCACTGTCCATCTGTGAAAGTTGACGTATGCCAAAAAAAACAAAAGTTTCCCAGGTCATTTTCTTGCTTTTTAAACGGTGTATATATTTAAAAGCCTGGTTACGAACGAAGTGCTCAGACCCCAAAAGTATTAAACAAAACCCAACAATAAATAAACCATAAACGAAGCCACATCATCTTCTCAAACATCGTTAAATTTGCTTCAAAATTAACAATAGAGAATATATTTTGGTCTAACCTTAACAATCGTGCAGGCTTTGCATGTGTCGTTATCGATACAAACTCTGCAAACACCGAACCGACGAATTAAACCAAACCACCCATTTGTTTTAAACTTAAATAAGGTTTCATTTTTATATATGAAACAAAAATTAAGATTATTTAAGAATGAATAATCAAAACAGAGAAAAAGAATGAACTTAAATATTACTATTTTATTTTCCTTTTTTGCGGTACCTTGGAGCATGGATTCGTTCAAT
Source organism: Adansonia grandidieri (assembly GCA_038382065.1). Lineage (NCBI taxonomy): Eukaryota > Viridiplantae > Streptophyta > Magnoliopsida > Malvales > Malvaceae > Adansonia > Adansonia grandidieri. Next base: position 2,799,979 of record JBBYHK010000005.1, read on the forward strand.
GAGGGATTCGAACTCAGGATCAATATAAGGCTGGTAAACAATCTCCATCTTCTTCTTTAAACTTTGTAGGAGAGTTTTCAAGTTTGCTTCCTTTGGAGTGTAAAGTCTTAGGAAAACATGAAACATATACATCAATGTGATTTGCATATATATAGTAAATCTGTTTAGAATATTCAATATATATATACACATAATGAAATTGCGTGAACAAAGCAAATGTATATGGTGGAGGAAGTTATAAGCAAGCCGCGGCGTCCAGCTTGGCTAAAGATAATATCATAATAATAGATATGGATCAAAGGATTTTGCAAAGACAACTGTTTTTTTCTTTTCTTTTGGGTGATAAGTTATGTGGAAATTTCTGGGTGTTTGGCTTTGTTTTTACTTTGTTGAAAAGGAAAAGAGAAGAAAATTAAATGAAAACTCAAATCGAACCAAACTATAATTTATAGGTCATTGAGATGAAACCAAAATGATTACTATGACTTCCAATTAAGGTTTAAAAAAAAAAAAAGGGAAATCTAAAAATTCTGGGTATTATCAACGCATGAATATATGCAGGAAAAAAAGGAGAGAAAATCTTTGAATTTTCTACAAAGTCTCCCTCCCCCCCCCCAAGTGTCTTTCAAACACGAAATTTAATACCAAGAAATGTATAAACAAATGAAGGAAGAGAAGAAAAAAAACTAAAGCTACCTTTGTATAGAAATAGATGAAAAAACTGGGTTGGAACTGCAGAATCCAAATCCTCTAAAAACATGGAAATCAAATAACGGTGTTGAATTGCTCTTCTTTTTATTATTATTATTATTTTTTCTGGTTATTCCCTGTGATTTTGCTAAGTATAAGAAGATTTTTATTGGCAACAAGGATGCATAACCGAAACATACGGAGAGTCAATACAACAAATAATATATATAAATAAATAAAATAAATGCTTATCCAAACTTGGAAACCCTCCGAAGTCCTAACCCTTTTTTTTTTTTTTTCTGTATTTTCTTTCTTTAGCTGGTCAAGTGTTGCATGAAATTGTAAATAAATAAATAAATAAACAGTGATCTCTTTCACTTTGAAACTTTGGGTTAATTTTCCAAGGAATTTCGAACGTGTTTTAAAACAAGGTGGAATCGATTTATGCAGAAATTGCCTTCTTATTTACTGGGTTACGTTACGCAGGAGTAGGAAGACTGTGACTCTCGATTATTATCATTATTAGCCACGTACGAGGTTTTAGTACACGTGTCACCACAACGTTTCGGAGTCTCCAGCTCTCCCCTTTGATCACCACGTGGCTCTAATAGAACACGAAATTGTGGCTGGCAATTTTTTTTTTTTTCCCCGAAAGGGATTACTCTTTGCCCAGTCAGCTAACTAGCTAAGCTTTAGCTGTTGATGACGGGGCAACGCATGGTGGGTTTTTGGCTTTGGTCCTTCTTTTTTTTTTCTTGAATTCCTGGACTACATTTCATATATTTTATTTTATTTTTATTTTCTAATTATGGTTGGCTGATGAATTGGCAAAGGCAAATAATACTTTGTGAAGCAGAGCTGTTTTCAAGTGATCTATCTGTCTTTAGCTAAAGACTATTTTTCATATATATATATATATATATATATACACACACACACACATAAATATTGGCTAAAATTGCACAACTTTTTTTAAGGAAATTAGTACATTTAAGGATGATTTAATAAATTTTATTTTAGTGGTACTAGTAGATTCATATGGGATTGCCACGTTTTTCCACCATATTAATATATTTATTTAAGTTAGGGAATGTTAATTAGGATTATTAAGTAATAGGGATATGGGATTTTTAGATTTTCTTTGATTTATGTTTTAATTTATATTTATCAAAAAAATTGGGTTATTCACTTAGCTCATTAGATTTAATCAAATTGGACCGACTTTGAGATAATTTCTTTTTTCATTTTGGATTGACTTAATTCCATTTAAATAGCTAGATAATAAATAAAATATATTTTTATTTAAATTTATTTATGAAAATATATAAATATCAAAATAAAATAATTTTTAATTTTTACTATTTTTTAAGGAATAAAATAGATTTTTCAGACCAACAGGACGAACCGAGTTAGATTGGACTTTGAATAAGAAATGTTAATTAAAATTGAACAAATCCAACTTATAAACAAATCTATTTAGACTCTATAGATGATTCATTTATTTTTCATGATTAATTTAAAATTTAAGACTTCTAAATTTGCAAAATATATATATATATATATATATTTATATATTAACATCATGATAGAAGCTCTCTAGATGGACGGTGTATTTAGAAGTGAGGCACAACACGCTAATTAGTTTATATATATTTTAAATTATGAACATCTAAAATATTCAAAAGTTCACAAATAATGTGTTACAAAGATATATCAAATAAAATAGATTACCCACCCTCCAAAAAAATCATACATTTAATAAAAAACATATTGATTCCAATGATCTTTTATGAAACAAACATAAACAAAAGTTATGATTTTGTATCATTTGAATAGTTTTAGCTACAAATTTTAATTGAAAGTAGTGTTGCTCTCAGTATTTAATCTCTAAGCATTTTAAATGTAAAAAATATAATTTATTATTATTATTATTATTATTATTATTATGATTATTATTATTATAAAATCTTTGATTGTTTTTAATCTCACGAATTGAGTAATATCAGTTCAGTTAAAAAATTAATATAAAAATTAAAATAAAATTATAATTAAAAAACAAATTTTAAAAATATTAATATCTTTTAATTTTTATAAATAATACACATTCTCAAAAACAAGTATTCACCTCCTAAAAGCTATTTTACTTTTATTCATGTAGCTTTTTAATTCTTCTTAAAAACACAATCTTATTTAATTAAAAATTACCCACTTCTTTTATTTTAAAGAAAAAACCTAACATTTTTTATCAGATAATTTTTTTTTATTTTTAAATATTTGTTTAGTATATCTAATGAGAATTGAATTATTATCTTCTATAAATTATATTTGAAAAATCAAACAAGTTGTAGATTATGACGATATTGGCCCAGAATCTCTAACGGAACAGGGCCCCAATTGGAGTCAAATTGGAAAGGCCTGCCCTTTCTTTATTATTTGGTGACATTAATTGAATGTTGTGGTGGTTGTTGAAACTTCGAAAACTGATAATGAATGCCTGAATTTGCTGATTGTTTCTCTGTATTTTCCCCCCAACATTTCTGCACACATAAATAAATATGTATATAATACTGCAAAGCAAATAATCTCCCCTTTTCCTGCACGAGACGGCACTGTCTTTCTTCTTCAACTGCTTTGACGTCATTTCCTTCTATAACTCTGTTTCTGTTTTTATCTATTTCAATTTTATGTTCTTTGTTTCAACTTGTGATATCCATAGATTGAAGAATATTCAATGAATTAGCTTATCTTATTGTAAAAATATATGAAAAGTAACACACAAGAAAGGTTTTTCCTTTTTTATGTATGAAATGATTGAATATTCTACAGCTAGGAGGCTTCATTTGAGGGGAAGATTAGAAGAGTTTAGTTTAGGTGAGTTTTTCTTGGCTTTTCCTAAGGTTTTTTTTCTCCTTAGAAATTTATGGAGTTGCAATTGGCTTTGAAGGGTTTGGAATTTACCCGGAAGAAGAAGAGGTGGGTTTTTTTAATGGCGGGTTTTGGTTTAACTAGTTATGGTTTCTATAGAATTTATCACTTTCCTGCAATAGCTCAAAAGAGAAAGAGAGTCTTAAAGCTTTTAGGAGTTCTGATTTCCATTGCTGAAGCTGTCTCTGATTGCACTGAAACGATCGGAGTTGTTTCCAAAGATTTGAATGGTTTTCTGCAATCAGAATCAGACCAAATTCCTAATAGTTTGAAGCAAGTTTCGAAAATCGCTGGGTCCAATGAATTCTCACAGTCCATAATAAGGTTTACACAAGCCTTGACTGTAGGAATTTTACGAGGTTATCAATCCGAGGCAAGAAGTGGTAATATCCCCAGTGCCAAATCTAATTCAATGGATCAAGTTATGGACAAGCTTTTTACCGAAGCTGGTGCTGGTTTTGCTTCAGTTGTTGTTGGAAGCTTTGCTAGGAATTTGGCCATGGCAGCAGCTTGTTCAGATGGGGAATCGAAATCGAAAAATAGCTCGGAAAAGAACTCTGTTCCAAGCTGGCTGGATGTGGTGAGTGGTGATAAATGCAGGGAGCTGATCGGGGATTGTATTCAAGCGTTTGTTGGTTCCATGGTTGCTGTTTATCTTGAAAAGACTAAGGATGTAAACACCTTTGATGAATTCTTTGCAGGAATGACTAACCCTAGCCATGAAACACAAGTGAGAAACGTGTTGCTTACTGTTTGCAACGGTGCAATCGAGACTCTTGTCAAAACATGCCATGAAATTTTGAGGATTTCCAATGCCAGTAATCGTACATCACCTTTAGTCTCTCCTGCCATGAGAATCGAGTCCGAACAAGATGCATTATTAACTGAGCTGGAAGGAAGGGACTCATTTGATAAGGTCAAGAATGATGATGATGATGATGATGATTGGGTTAGAAAAGTGTCATCAACTTTAGCAGAGCCAAGCAATAGGAAACTTGTTCTCGATGTGACTGGTAGGATTACATTCGAAACAGTTAGATCTTTCCTCGAGGTTCTGCTGGAGATGCTATGTCAAGGCATGAAGAAATGTGTTAACGTTGCTCATGAAGCTGCTGTTGAAACTGGCCTTGAGATAGTGAGATATGTTACTGCAAAGTCCAAAGTTGTAGCGACCATATGTCTGTCTTTATGCTTGCATGTTCTTGGTGGTGTGTGGATCTTGGTGCCAACCTAATTCCTTCCCTCGCCAAGTCAAGGCATCCTATAGATTCACCCAATACCTTCATATGTTCATGTCTTCGCTGTATTTTCTGCCCAAACCCTTGAATTTCTTACTCGAAATCTTAAAAAAAAAAATCTGCAGAATTGATGAAGTTGTTTGCTTCCATGAATAAAATACTTGTCTTTAATCTTTAAAATTTATGTGATAAGGAATTTAATAGCATTTCTGGATTGAATTTAGTTTTTCTTTTCGAAGAAGAGCTATAGATTTTAATTTTAGCAATGTCAAATCTGCAACACCTGTATAGTAAGCATCGGTATTTTGATTCTGCTATGGCCTACAGCTCTACTGCTGAGGCCATACCTTTAAGGGCTCCAGTTTAATGCCTGCCATACGCCCACAATAAATTTGCCTGATTTAATTGAATGAAGCTATCCAGACAATACTGACAAGTATGGGTACTCTTAAATGTATTTCTGCTTTTGTACGTATAAATTGTCGGATAGGTAACTGTCTTTATTTATTTCCATCGACCTTACTTATATTCTTGATTTTTTTTCAAAAATATCTATTCGACGTATATACCGAATATAAATTAAATATAAATATATAATTTTTTAAATATATAAAAAATATTTTAAAAATTAAATATATTTATATTAAATACATTTATATATGACATTCATCTTTAAATTTAAATAATATAAGTTTTTGTGTATAGTTTAACTTGAAGAATAATAACCATATCCAGCTCCAGGAGATATGATCCTTTCCAGCCTACACGTTGCCCTGCCAGAACACTTGAATTTTGTCCGTATTCTTTTCTCTTTTTTTCTTCTGGGGGGGAGGGGGTGGGGGTAAGCAAGTTTGCCCAGATTCATTTAAGCGGAGATTAACCTTTTTTTTTTTTTCTCTAGGTTCAGCCAAAGCATGTCAATTGCCTGAATTTCTTTCATTGCTTCACGTGTTTTTTGGATGCTTGCACTTGTTTAGATGAGAACATCAGAATTTGGATCAAATAGAACAGCGGCATTTGGATCAAATCTGCTTTTTCGCATCAGAATTTGTCAGCTTTATCAGCTAATGAACAAAGTTAACTACTTAACTATTTGCATATCCTAACCATAAGTTTATATTCTCCCTTTTTAGGTATGGCGGCGAAACAGCTTATATTCTATTTTCGGTTGGATTCGACATTTGAGTACTTAACTAGACAACCAAAATTAGATCATAATCATATCAGGAACTCAACTTAATATTGCAAGTAAAGCTGCCTGGTTTTGCCCGGCAGCTCATGCCCCCTTTTTGGGGGTCGATCCAACAAGATCAGGGTTCAAACGCTAACAACTGCTTTAGGGTTTCCTCGTTTCCTCTCTAACCATAGAAGAAAAAGTTAATACTGCAAGTGTCAGGTCTGGTCACAGCTCAATTCTTTTCATCCCTTACCAGCAAAAGCTGTACGAAGAAGAATTCCTATGACCACTACTATTGTGAACAAAATGCATTCAGTAAATCAGCTTTTCCTCACATTTAGATATAAAACCGGATTAAGTTACGTTCAGCATTGTTGCTTTGAAAATATAATGTTAAATGGATAAAAAATTTTGACTTTTGCAATCATGATTTGGCAATCCAAACTCAAAAGAAAAAAAAAAAATGGAACTTTTGTGATATGAAAACTGAAAACAAAAAGGGGAAATGCAAAGTTTGAAAGTTTCTGGGGACCTAAAGCTCCAAGAATACCCAAAAACTTGAGTTGGAGAACTTAAAAGGTTTTAAGAAGCACCAAAATCAACTGATCTATGCCATTTGAGTCTCATAAAGCTCAGATAAAAGCAAATCCCATACGAAAGCAAAGCACAGCCTATCAAAGAGATGCACATAATGAGATGCTGATCTTGCTAAAGAAAAACTTACTAGTAAACAGAACCTACCAGGTACAAATCATGTTTGAGTGCCATTGTATTGAAATGTCTTACTTGCTTTTATCCTAATATTTCCACTTCATTTTAATGGCTTTCTTCAAATAAAGTTCAAGACTTCAGCTCTCAAAATCAATTCCCAAAAATATATAACAACAAATATGAGTTTCATTGAATTGAAATTTTGACTGGACATTTCTATAATCAGTTTAGTAATAGGTAAAATAAAATATTTAACTACGTTGGGATGTCCTACAATTTAGAGCTGGGTAAGACTGAAATACGGAAAACCCAACTGATAAAACAAGAAATAAATTGAAATAAAGACCCAAAAAAAACCAAAAAGCAGAGAATGAAACTTACATGACTGTTCCGATCACCATTTGGAAAGATAGAAACATGCTTCTTCTAAACATTTCTTTCCAACTATGTTCGATTTAAGAGCTCCCCCCCCCCCTTTTTTTGTAATTGTTTTTTTATCTTAATTTAATTATTCCAAAAAATTTAGGGGACTGGGCTCTCGAATCTCTTACAATTGCAGGATTGAGTTTTGGTTGAACAACAAGCTCCTTTCATGAAAGAAGAAGCAAGCTTTAAAACCCAATAAGGGTCCATCATGCTCATTATTGGAAGGCCACATCAACAATCTGAGCCCATTTTACACACTCCTAATTATGCTGAAGGAAAACATTTCATGTTTTTTAAGGCAAGTGAACTTGGATTTATTCAAAACCAGACAAGATGGACCACGGGTTGCTTGATCAGTTGACCGACTCTGTGTCAACTTTAGAACAAATTTTATTTGATATAAAAGAGCTGGAGTTGGAAATAAAAGAACATATTGTAAGGGTTGAAATTAGATTTGAGTTTTAATATATATTATTTTTGAAATTATTTATGTAAATCAATTAAATTAAATCTTACTCTTTAAAAATGAATTTTTATTATTGAAAACCTAATGCTCTAGCTGACTCAACCATGACCCAATGAATGAACAAATTAAATATATATTTTTATATATATTGAGCTAATACCATTCAGTCCAAACTCCCTAATCTTTGCTTACCAAATTAATACATATTAAATATATAATATATGTCATTAAAAAGGAAAGCTGACGATCTTAATAGTAACGAACAGAATATAATGTACAGGTTGCAAACTAGGCACAAACTAGAAATTTGCCTAGTTTATGCTACATTATCTTCCGAAGGATAAGACTATTGACTTGGTCTATAAAAAAAAAAAAAGAACTCTAAAACATTTGACCAAAATTGTTGGTAGGTAAATGCCAATTCAAATTAGTATTAAGCCACCTATACAATCTTAAATTAACATCAACAAATCATGTTTCTCACTTTCATCATTATCTTTAATTAATTCATGAAAGAAAAATTAAATTATGATTCCCACACACTAATAAACGTGTTCAACTGATATGTTTAGCTTTTCCCTTTACACAATAAAACAATTATCAGAATTCTCTTTTAGTTTGTTGTTTGTCAATCAACTATAGAGCCATGTTCAGTATTGAATAATGTTGTTGAAGTAAGCAAAAGAGGAGCATTAATTTTGAACTCAGAACTTAATTCGATTAATCAATTTATCCGGTCACTATTAAAAAATGATATTTAGTAAGTTATAAAGTTCAACTTTTAGTATTTGTAATTTTTTTTATCCGTAAGATGAAGCTTCATTTGTAGGAAAAAAGAAAAAAAGAACCACTAATTTTATCATGTTGGTCTTGCATTGTCAAAAGCTAGGAAGGGGTAGCCAAATGCCAATTGTTCTTGAACTCAAAAATGTCAATTTTTCCTTTTTGTGTTTCTAGAAATGTTTTGAAATTCCTCCCCACTATATATGGGAATATAACTGATCAACACATTTTTGTTTCTCATGGCCAAGAGAAAAAAGTGCATAATTTGCAAGCAAGTTTGACGAAGACAATCAGACCTTGGCAAACCCTTTTTCAAGGCTTCTCACTTTTGTTTCATTCTCCGGCTTTAACAGTAAATTAACCAATTAACTGTATTCCATGATCGACAGCAAATCGAACCTAATTAAAATTTCATCTGTACACTGTATTTTCAATCTTCATCAACTGTATAAGCCTTGCATTAAATTAGGAAAATTCCCTTTAGTTGTTGGTTTTACTTTAGTTGGATTCCTGCATGATTCTTTTGATTTTAATGAACCAAAAAGAGTTACAAGTTATTTATTTATGTTTTTGATATAAATGAAGTTATAGCTTAGAGATAGAAAATTTATTATAGACGTTGGGATTTGAATTCTAAATTTATTGAACGTCATTATAACAACATGAATCAATTAAACTAAGCTAAGTTTGAGGTGTAGAGGAATTTGAAGCTTAAGAGAAGGCTAGAGAATACAGAATACCACATTCAAAAAAGGGTTCAAATTGCTTTCGGTGGTTTTATTTTTCTTCTAATTTTTTCCCTAATTTGAAGAATATTGGTCATGCTAAACATACATGCATTTTGCAATAACTTAAATAAGATAGGTATTTTGCGATAACTTAGATAAGATTATCTATAAGCTTACACTTTTTTCTTGACCTAATTATATTTTTGAGGTGCAAAGAAAATAATGATATCATAGAACATAAGGGAAATCTTTCTAGATAGACTACATATGTTTAGGAAGATTTTAGTAGTTCACAAATTTTGACCCTCCTATTACATGGAATATTTTGAGAAGAAAAAAAGTAATTCAAAGATCATGTTAATTGGTTCCTTTTTCTGATTTCTTATTTTGGCCTTATCAATGGAATTATTATTTCCCCATCTTTTCCCTTCTTACAGTTTTTCAGCGAAATTTCATAGGATTCCACTTCGCTAATAAATTCAATTAAAAAAAAAAAATCAACTTGAAGCTCAAAGAGAGTGCTTTGGCGGTGTTAGTCGGATCACGGCTCGAATTTTTTTCTTATACTCAAATTTAAGTTCACTTGAAAGTCTATTTCTATATTCAAAATATATTTAAAATAAAAAAATATTATATTAATATTTATAATTAAACAGTAATTTAAATCAAGTTAAATCAAGTTATAAAAAATTTTATCCAACCTAACCTGATACAAGTTAAACTTATAAAGACAAATATGCTACCCAGCTATGAACAGGCTTACTATACTTGCAGAGGAAGAATTAAGTTAAAAGTACGGGACAAAATCAAGTTTTATCATCTGGTGTATAAATTTTCAACCTCGGATGGAAAGTGAGTCTATTTATTTCTTGAAACATGTACAAGTTTAATTAATGAATTACCAACTAATTAAGTTGGTTGACGTATCTCAACTGTTAAATTTTCTTCCTTGGCCTTGTGCAAAGAAGCAGAGCAGTCATTGGTTATCTGAGAGTTACTGTGTTAGAGTGGGGGGGGGGGGGGGACATCTCTCAAAGTAAAAGTTCTTTCGTGAAAAATGTCTTCACTTCAACTTTAGGAACAAGGAAGCTCCATTCAAAGCTGATGAAGAGCAAGGCGTTGTAAATTATGTAAGGCAATATATTTATTTTACCTTGTCATTATTAGTTTATAGGAGCACTATTTGACATATAATATAGATTAATTAACATAAAGCTTAACAGCTGGTCCCAGCCCTGCATTCGTAATAGTTCTGCCATCCTGATTTATGAATATTGATTATTGATTTGGTAATTTATGTATTTCTCATGTATATGTATATATATAATATTTTTGTAACTAGATTAAAATATTATATATTTTATATAAATTTTAGTATATTAATAATTCATATTTTTTTATATTTTATATTATATCATATTTTATGTAATAGTTTAATATTTTACTATATTCAAATTATATAATTACCTCGAATCCAAAATTAATCAACTCTAACGGATATATTCCCAAACACTGGAATTATACGTAGAAAAACATTCACTAGCCAATTAGACAATATATTTAGTAAGAGGATTAAAGGAAATATGATAAAATGTAGTAGTATTATGAGAAACGTTAAGAGTTAAAAGAAACTTTTACATAGCTTAGCATTTCGATGTAATTACATACCAAACTAATTACCATACATATAGCATTAAAAGTTTACAAGTATTTTAGAAAAATAAAGGACAAATTCAAACCATATTTCCAAAACTTAAGCAGAAATATGGAAGAAATATACTTCAGATAATACACCCCAGTATAACGAAAGAAGAAACAAGCACAGAAAAAAGTCGGAAAACCTGGTTAATTATGTTATAATTATAAGATAATTACTATTATATTTTTTTTTTAAAAAAAAAAGGAGAAGAAGAGAAAAAAAACTTATGGCTTTTGCTTCTGAGTGTAGATATAGTCAATATGAGCAGCAAGAGTTCTTCTCATCAAACACTCATCTTCTCCGACTCCTTCACAGCTATCTTCAACGGCCTCAGTGTGCTCTGTCTCAACCGTAGTACCCTGTGATATATATCAACAAATTAAGACCCCAAATTATTAATATATGTAACTTTAAAGGGGAAAAAAAGAAGAAGAGCGAAATTTAAGTAACCTGAGCTTGGGATTTTGCAGGAGAGTTATCAGGGAAAGCTGGGCCAGATCGGGTGGCAAGGGATAGAGTGGAAACGAGGAGGAGGGTTAAGATAATGAAAAGGGTGGCAAGTTTAGCCATATTGCTTTACTAAATTAGAGAGCCAAAGGAAAATACTAACAAAAAGAGATGATTTAAGGAATTGTGAAGATAAAAGAGATCGGGAGAAAAGGGCTGTTGGTGATGGCAAATATATAGAGAACGAGCACGCTTTAAAAGCGTGTGATCTCAACTGAAGAGGTGGGAAGGGAAGACTTCTGGTATATTAATCATATATGTATATATATAGCGGATAAATAGATAGATATAAGAAACAAGAAGAATGTTTTAAAATTGGGTTCTAGAAATGAATTAAAGGATATTAAAAGTAAAACAAGGGGATGGTGGAATTAGTTAAATTACAGTGCAGAATAAAACCCAAAAAACCAACAGCTATACCCCAAATAAAAAAGAAAAAAAGTTAAAATGTTTATGTCTTGCAAAACCTCTGCTGTTGTCGCCTTGTTGTTATGCTATTTGTAGACTTTACTTAACGCCAACTTGCCTTGATTGAAAGAGAGAGAAAATTGGATTTGTTTGGA
>JBBYHK010000005.1:2834603-2847678 GCA_038382065.1 Adansonia grandidieri
AAGATTATCATATTGGCAAGTGGCTAAGACTTTTTTTAAAATATTTTAATCACTATTATTAGTTTAATAAAAGATATTGATAAAGATCTTAATCAAGAATCTATTAATCAAACCTAGCTGGAATTTCATAGCATTATTTAACCCATGGTGCTTACCTACCAAATAATGCATCGTCCGAAGTGCAAAATAAAGATAATGTTGATATTTCATATTTTTAAAAACTAAGTACCTCTTTTTTTTTTTTTTTTTCCTGGTGATGAAAGGTCAATGAAACTGTTGTGTAACATCCAAGTGTGCATCTCTTCCTCTTTATTTCTCTCACAAATCGATTCAACATATATTTATTTGTCCTTGTAAATAGCAACGAAGCTAAAGATTGAAGGTGACAAGTTTGGTTTTGCCATAAAATAGAGGTAGAAGATTTTTTTTTTTTTTTTTTGTTGGGCTGTAGTGTAAGAAGAGTTTGAGGTGACGAAGCTGTGAGAAAAGAGGGCCTTAGAATTAAGGCTTTGAGGCCCCAATTTACACCACAAAAAACAAATGGAAAAAAATTAAGGGGTCATTGCGTATCTTTCATTTTCAATTGGTCAAGAAGAAAAACCCCTTTTTTGAAAGAAGGCAAGAATGGAACCCACCCCCCAACAATATGTTGGTTTGTAGGCATTCACTTGGGTCCCTTCACCCCTTGTGACTTTAGCCATTGGCCATGGTAGCCAAGGGAACCCCCCCCCTGTTTAAGCCCTTGGTTAGGGGACCATCGGTTGGGTAAATTTGAAGCCCATCTAAATTATAGACTTTAAAGCCATTAAAAGCATAAAAATCTTTTAACCCAAAATTCGGTAAAAGTATATTCAAATTTTCAGTACTTTTTAAGACATACCGTACACTAAGAGTACATAAATAGCTTTAAGTAGATCAACCTTGAGTGACATTTAATTAAAAAGAAGTTTGAAATAATAGATCAACATTGTAGGACTAACTTGCTGGCTTTTGCTTGTTAGCTCCCTTTTCTTGGTTGGGGGGGGGGGGGGGCGCCATTGACAGACACTTGGGACAACCATGTATGTAACTACAAAGAAGTAAAAGAAAATAAATGGTGTAGCCTTAGCTCCATTTGGATGGGGCTAAGGGGTTTTCATCGATCGTTCGAATGAAGTTTACAAATATGATAATTTAATAGATTTTTCGATGAAAATATAAAAATGCCCCCACATCCCCCCCCCACCACCAAAAAAAAAAATTATTGGTTGCGGAAATCAAACTTAATCCTAAAAACCAAATAAATTAGTGGCTAAAATTCATTTGTTTTCTTGAAACAATGCCATGAAAATTCTTGCGTGACGGCTTTAGTTTCTCTCCTTTGTGCTTTTCCTCAAAAGTTTTCTTCCGGAAGCTGTCGCCTCTTGCTTCAAGCATTTGCACACAAATTTGTCACTAAAAGGTGTGTTTTTTTTTCCTTGTGAATTGAGCCTTGTGTCGACCAAAGAAGTCTCTAATTTTGACCGTGAGCTCCAAGGGCTTGACTAGCAATGGGGGTAATCACTAGTAAAAGTGAATTATTAAATTAAGTGATTCTTCGATTTAATTTAATCAATTTTGATAAAAATAAGTAAAGTATATATTTTTACTTATATTAATCATATTTATTTCATAATCATATTATTTTATTTTATAATTTTTATTTTTTAAATTTAACATAAAACTTAAATCGAGATAATAAATAGAATAGAATCACTTAATTTTAATTTAATTATTTTGATTTTTTGTATAAAATTCTACTCATTTATTTAATTCTCACTCTTTAACTAACAAATCAATTCATACATGGGAAAACCCCGTGAACGTAAATCAATTCTTCAAATTTTGTCCCGTCCCCTCATTTTTTTTTTCAATATTATCGAAATTGCCAAATGTAAATCTCAGATGAGGATATGATTTTAGCAAAGATAATGATTTTTCCCTTCACAAGCATGCGTTGGGTTGGTTTGGTCTTTCACCAATTACGCTTTGCCTAAGCAACAGTTTTCTTCTTTTTTTTTTTTTTTTGAAGTGTTTGCCAAACAAGCTTTTCCCTTTTGACAACGAAACTTTGCTTGCTTTTTCTGCAAGGTCCAAATATTCAAAGAAAAAAGTTTTATTTTAAAAGATTATCATTTAATATTCTAATAATTAAATTTTTTAATTGTATAAATTAATATAAAATTATGACATATTTTATTTATAAAATTATAAAATTTTAACCCTATATGATAATAATATTTAATTTAATTAAAAGCAAAGGCAAGAAAAAAAAAAGAAAATAGATGCGTACGAAGAAAGTATGAACGGAGTGTCACAGCTGAATGGGTTTTGAGATCATTCAAAAGAGCCGTACAACATTTTTCCCCCACTCCTCCGTTGATTTGATTTTCAACAGTGAAACAATCATAAGCACAAACTTTCTGGACCCACTTTAAAAGGGTTTAGCGGAAGCTTAGTAAGAAAAAAGAATGTGTCACGTTGGTCACCACACGAGTTAATTAGGTGATGTCAATTCACGCTGTGTTTCGATTCCTTCTTATTTTTTTTTTCTTCAAAAAGAGTATTTATTTCAATTTGGAAGCTAAAAAACAATTAGTAAATGATTGACTACCAATTATCTCATTTATCACCTCTAAGATTTTTTAAATTTTATAAATAAATTTAACTAAACAACACATATTTAATAAAATATATTTTAACAAAATAAAATATATAATAATTTTTTAATATTATTTATAAAATTAAAGAAAAAAGTATTATTGGGATATACAGATTCCTTTTCAAAGTCAAATTGACTAAAATGTATTGTATATATGCATATAAGTCTATTTTTTTAAAGGTATTTGAAGAAAAAAGATCGTTTAAAAAGAAAAAATAAAAAATATAAAAATTCTAATTACTGAGTCCAAAATTGGAACGTCTTTGAGTTTGGATAATTTAACACATTCAACACTTTTTTTTTAAAAAAAATATTAATTACTGATTTATTTACAATTTTTTTTGTCAATTGTGAGTGATGGAAAAAGGATTTTTTAATGTTAAACATTTGGGCGTATAGAGCACGCTTATAAAATTAATACGTGCTAATGAGCAAAGATTTGACCGTATGGTTTGTGAGTTAATGCACTTCAAATTGACAAAAGTAGGCACACTAAATTTTCATTTCCAATAAGATTATAATTTCGTCAATTGACCTAAGGGTAGTTTATAATTGCATTTAGCTTTAGAAAATTAAGTATATTTTACGTAATGTTTACATCTTTTAATATTAAACATGATATAAAAAAATAATATTGATAAATAATTATTTTAAAATTTATATAATTTAAATTATTAATATATTAATAAAATATATTAAATATAATTAAAATATAATAAAATATACAAATTATCAAATGATCACCATATTGGTGTGCAAAAACACATTTTCACTATAAAAAATGAGTAAAAAATAAAAGCTAATTTATTGATGTTTTTGCGGTTTTATAATTAATGGGATGGAAATTAACTAAATACCCACCTATTTATTATTGACAAAAATGTCTTCAATTAACCCTTTCAATGCAAAAAAATTGAAAACATATAGTTTTATAATATGAGGGTATATAACTATTGTTTTTTTTTTTTTTTCCAAATGTGTTTCAAATATATAGCATGTATGTATACTTGAATAGGAAAAATATTATATATATTTTTTTTGTGATTTTAATATTTAAGTGTATTTTTTTGGATATTTTCAAATTTAATTTCATTAATTAGTTATTTTTTATGTAAGTTAATATTAATTTACTTAAGTTGTATAGAAAATTATTTATTAACAATATACCTATTTTTAACGTTTTAGGTTTTTATAATAATTTTTTTCACTAAACATTAAAAAAAATTGTCAAAACAATTTTTACAATATTTCTTTAGACATTACTATAAAATAAATGATTTTAGGTCCAAGAGATAATAATATTAGGAGTAATTATAAAAAAATAATATTTAAAGCAAAATATCGTTTTTAAAGTTTTTAAAAAACATAATTTCAAAAGAAAATTGTTAAGAATAATCCTTTGTGTCCTTAAAAATATTAAAAATAATTTTTTATTTTTTAAAATAATTATTAATTATTTTTAATTTTTTAAATTTTGTAAATGATTACTATTAACCAATGTGTTAGAGCAAAAGAAAGGGAGAGAGAGAGAGAGAATTAATAATAAAAAATATATATTTTAATTAATTTATTTTTATTTTTAAAGTAAAAAATAATTTTTAAATATATATATATAAACACCATCCTATATAATTTTTTTTAATACTATTAACGTTATATATAATAAAAATGAATTAAATTTGCATAGTTTGTGTTTGTCAGGAAAACGGTGGACAACAATCTTTGGCAAGCAGAGCAAATGTACTCGCTCCTCTTCCTCTCAACCCCCACCCTTTCCCTTCAATGTTTCAACGTATCAATCAATCCCTCCACTACAACACTACAACACTTGCCTCCTGGCCTGCTACTTCCCTACAACTCAAAGCCGCCCAGTACGCTCTTTTTCCCTTCTAATATTAAATAACCAAATCAACCTTTCTCCCCTCTTCCCTTTTTTTTTTTTAACCAAACTTGATGATTCAAATATTTATAAAATATTTATTTATTTTTATTTTAAATATATATTTAAATTAATTATATATTTATATAAATTTTTATAAAATAATTTATTTTATATAAATTTTAATATTTTATATTTATATTCAATTCATGTTAAGATCTAACTAATAAAAAGTTTTAAAGGGAATTTTAAAATTAATTAATATGATAATTTTAATAAAATATATTATATTAAGTACAAAAATTAACGATTAAATAAAAATATTATTAAATACGGTATTTTTGAAACACTGACTAGCAAATTCCAATGTTCAAAAGTACAACATCTCTAATCTGTCTTGTCATCATCCTTCTCTCTCTCTTTCTCTCACACTTTGGCTTCAGTTTTTTTATTAAATACTCTTTCACTTTTACCAAACCCCTCTTCTTTAAGTCCACCCCATTGCCCCCCCCCACCCAGTTCGCTCTTTCTTTAGTTTTTGCTAATATGCGCCTATAAAAAACGCAGAAGAACAGGAATTTTATACAACAGAGCTTCTCAATCTCGTTCTATCTTCGTCCCTGAAATATTATTTTTCCTTGTTGCTGCCTTGTAGGCTTGTACCATTATAATAGTAAAAAAAACAAGGAGTTGGAGGGGGAAAAAAAAGGCCTTAAAAAGACATGTCTTTTTGTTCTTGAACATTTTCCTTGCCATCTGCTAATGTTTTCATCTTCATAATCAGAACTGAAAGAGATCAGAAGCTCAACAAAGAATTCTCCTTTTTGTTCTTCTTCTTTTGGATCCTGTAATTAAGAGGGAAAAAAAAAGCTTTGAGCTCAACCGAGTTTTTATTATCTAGCAAAGAGATCCCTTTTTTTTGTTCTTTAATGGGTCTGCTAATTCTCTTCCTGCTAACGTGCGCCGCACTTCCGCTGGGTTCCTCAGATCCAAGCGACGAGGCTTGTTTAACTCACTTAAGCCAAACCTTGAGAGACCCATTCAAGAACCTTCAAAATTGGACCAAATCTACCTTTGCAAACCCTTGTAGCGGTTTCACTTCTTACCTGCCTGGTGCCACTTGTAACAACGGTCGAATCTACAAGCTTTCCCTTACGAACCTCTCCCTTCAAGGCAACATCTCGCCTTTTCTTTCCAACTGTACCAATCTTCAGTCTCTTGATTTGTCGTCAAACTCCATCTCAGGTTCCATCCCACAAGATTTACAGTATTTAGTCAACCTGGCAGTGTTGAATCTCTCATCAAATCGTCTTGAAGGAGAGATCCCACCGCAGCTTGCATTATGTGCTTATCTAAACGTCATTGATCTTCATGACAATTTACTGACTGGTCAGATTCCTCAACAATTAGGTCTCCTAGCACGTTTGTCAGCCTTTGATGTTTCTTTCAACAAGCTTTCGGGGCCAATACCAGCCTCTTTAGGGAACAGGAGTGGGAATTTGCCGAGGTTCAATGCTACTTCTTTTGAAGGAAATAAGGGTCTTTATGGATACCCTTTACCACCTATGAAAAGCAAAGGGTTATCTGTTTTATCCATTGTTGGAATCGGATTGGGAAGTGGTCTTGCCAGTTTGGTGCTGAGTTTTACTGGAGTTTGTATTTGGTTGAAGATTACAGAGGAAAAGATGGCTGCCGAAGAAGGGAAAATTAGTCAGTTTATGCCGGATTATTGAAAGCCTGAATATGAGCTAAAATGAAAAGCTTGAAATTCCAGGTATATTTTTACTTTCTTCTCAATTTTAGTAAGAGTTTTTCTGGCTTTTTTTTTTGTAGCTTAACTATTTTGGGGGTTTTCATTTCATCTTTTTCTTTTTGGGATTCTCTATAATATTTATTTTCAACAATAATCATCATCAACAATGTATAAAGTAATTCAAAACATGATCCTTTTTCAGTAAAATAGTGCAGTTTCTTACTATTATTAATCTTCCTTTGCTTTTTCGTTCATTAATGTAAATGAATTATTTTCTATATAGACTTGTCAGTCTTTTCCTTTTTCTTTAGTCTGCATAGATTGCAGAGTCTGTGGCGATGATGAATGAAAGAACTGCGCCCTGGAATTTTGTCTGCTGGTGACAGTGGCTTAAACAAAATTATAGATAAAAAGAAAAAGTGGTGGGGGCTCTGGCTTGTGCGGGACTGAGGCTGTTTGTAAAAAAAATGAAAATCGTGAAAGGTTGAAACCTGGTTGCATTTATTAAAAATGCTCTTGAAACCTACTTTGGGTTTTCTTGTGCTTTGCTACCTGTGAGCTGGTGGGGAGACCAGCATCTTCACATCACATGCCCGTCTATATTGTCCGCGACTTCGAATTTAAATAACAATCGTGTTATTAATATTTTATAATTTTAAATTTTTTTATCATCTATATTCATCACAAATGATCATCCAGTCACAAACAAGTGATAAAATTAGAATGCTTTCATGAGCTCTACACCTTGGCCTTTTGGCTTTGGTCAAATCCAATGTTGTGGACAGTTTCCTGCTTGATTTTGGGTTGAAAGCTCACGTCTCTATGGGGGCAATTAAAAGGAAAAAACATGTTTAACTACTAACAATAAGTATTGCATTACTTTAATTAGACAACCCATGTTGCCTTCGATGATCAAACATTATTTTTAGTTTAAGAGAATGGAAATTAGAATCTACTTTATCCACATAAGAGTTCATCTACTTATTGCTAAACTAATTAAATGTTTAGCTGTATGATTAACATTGCTTCAAATGAAACATTAAAAGAAGTTTTTTTTTTTTCATTGACTTTTTATTTAAAAAAATTGATTTGAGAAAAAAAGAAAGGGTAAAATTTCATTTATAATCCTTATCTTATTCTATTTTTAAATTGAAAATTGTCATTTTTATGCATTTAAATTAAAGTAAATAAATAATATTATTAACTGTATTAAACAAAATTTATTTAAAAGGATAAAGTAATACAAAATTTATTTAAGAGGATAAAGTAATTTTATAAAGTATGGCATGCGAATTTAAAGTTTTTGGATTTTGGATGAAAAACTGGATGATAAATCATGTTATTATTTATTATAGAAAAATAATTTAGTTAATAAAAAATAAATTTTAAATCAATGAGAAATTATATTTTTTAAAAAAATCTTACGTTTTTAAAATGATTAAAATTTTTTTTGAAGTTTAAATAAAGAATATCTCTTACGTATTGGTTTCGATTTTTTCCTCGTATCGAATCAAAGTAATATAAAAAATTAATTTTTATGTATATAAATTTTAAAATAAAATAATAAAAAATCGATCTCTATCAATTTAATTTTTATTTTTTATCAATGGAGATTCATATTAAAAAAACAACATAAATATTTTACTAAAAATTATTTCGACAAAAAAACAAAATAGGTAAACAAAACAAATGTACAATACATTCAATTTGTCCAACTTTTAGGATGATAGACTAGGGCTCTAGCCATCTAGGATTTGTTTATATTATCAAAGACAACTTAGTCTTCTTCATCGGCAATAAACGTGATTTTTTTTAATCATAGCGATAAACATGATATTACTTGAATTTTTTCCTTTTTTTTTTTTAATATTTGAAGCTAAGCATGATTTATTGTGCCTAACCCAAGGTAAAACTTAAAATTTTATATTTAAAATATTTAAAATATAAAAAATAAAATAATAATTTTAAAAAACAGAACAAGATAATATAAAAAAAAGTATTTAATTTCTTTATCCAAAATTTTTATTTGTTTAAAAGTTATCGAAGGTTGAAAGAATCAAATACTAAAACACTGTCGTTTAAGTTTAGATTAATGAAAAATTTTCAAATTATGAACTGTGAACAATAAGAAAAGTCCAAGGTAATAATAGTTGGTGAATGATTATTTACTACTTAATTACTTTTGGTAAGTTGATCCTCAACCACCATAGACCATAATGACAAAAAAAAAATGGACCCCATTATTAATTTTCATTTTCTAAATTTTAGTCCTTAAACTGCGCAATAAACAGCAAAATTAACTAATTGAAAAAAAAAAAAATCATATTTTCCAAAATTTTAGGGGAGAAAAAGAAAACATTAACAAAGAAGATTAGGTTCTCTTTCATTATTTTTTTTATTTATTATTTTTTAATATAATTTTAATCATTATTTATAAATTTAATTTTGATAATTTATAATTAAATCTTATTGATACGAATCATATTGATTAATATATTAAAAAAATAGATAAAAAAATAATAAATGAGAGCTACTCCTTAACAAAGCCTCCTTGGCCAAACCAATTTATGCAACGATCAAGTGACCCTCTATTATGATATTATTTTGTCTTTTTTAAAGGTTCACTCAACAAAGCCAAGGCTCACTCATGTTTATATCCCGTAATTTAAGTATACATATTGCGTTTTGTATTTTTTATTAATAATAAATACGTGAACATAATACGAATTACTAAATATATCAAAGTTAACTAAAATAATAGAAAAAAAGCCCTTAAAATTTTATATTTTATCTAGATAAATTTATATATTTTTATTTTATTCAAATAAGCCTCAAAATTTTTAATTTATATACAAATAATTTTTTAACATTTAATTTATACTTAAATAAACTCTTAAAATAAATTCATATTTTACTTAATAAAAGTTTTAATTAGGTGCAATCCAAAAGATAAAAAACTTATTAATGTACAATGAAAAGAAAAAAATTTATTGAAACAGTTAAATAATTTAATAGTTTTTTTAATATTTAATTATTAAAATTTTAAATATGAATATAATATATATTAAATTGTATTTAAAATGATTAGGAGCCCTACAGTTAGTAGCTTTGAAATGATTGGAAGGGTGTGACTGATGAAATTTCCAAGTCACGCCGAAAGCGGAGCAGATGATGGTAAAAATTTGCTGAGCTTGCTTTTATTCCTACTTCTCATTAATGGATCTTCCGAGAATGGCATGCATGTCATCATGGGCTGGACCCCCCCCATATTATGTTATTTATTAGTTTCTTTACGTTGTTGGCCGAAAAGAGAAGAAAATAGATAAATAAAGTTGAAATTGGAATTTGATTTTTTATATATATTTATATACATTGATTAATTTATCTGATTCGGTCTGATCCATTGCTTCTTTCTTCATTTGATTTTTGAAGTCACAAGATTTGGGGTTTCCGTTTGAATGCCATTCACGCACTCAATAGTGTTTGTCTATATTTATATTTATTACTATTATTTTGGTTGGTCCATGCCAATTGCCCAAAGTCTTTTAATTTTCCATCACACCTGAGAGATGGTAACAATTCATTCAAGAAAAATGAAAAAGTTGGACCATTTTCGCCATGTTTTTGAAACAATTTGGATTCGGACTGTTGTCGATGAATTTTGTTTCTTTTTATTTTATTTTATTTATTAGTGGGAGGGAGAATATGTTGACATTTGACAAATTCTTAATTCCAAATCTATTTATTGCGTCAATATTTAGGAATTTTAATTGTAAGCCTAATTTCGTCTCTAGATGTTGGATTCTAAATTTCTTATTTGAGGCAACCCAAAAGGAAGAACAGCTTCATCTTCTTCTTCTTCTTCGGACGTTAATTGAGATCATTAATTTAAGCAGGTTGATCCTGATTCATGAATCCGATCCACAACCCGACCCATTTTTATCCCGTCTTCAAAAATCAATCACTGTAGCTCTGAACGATCAGTCCCTTTCTAAAACCCTACGAGAAACCCTAATTTGGAAGTCAACTTCTCGTCGTTGAAGCTAAAACTCTCCCAAAAAAATGGCTAAAAAGAACAAACAGAGGCCTTCACAAGGCCCCGAACCTAACCAAGGAGAAGTAAATAGACAATAACACAAGAGAGAGGAAGTAGAAGGTGAAAAAGAGAAACGCTTCGAAGAATTGGGCCTTGACTATCGATTAATGCGAGCTCTTCTTCAAGAAAGGCGTCAACAAGCCTTTTCCAATTCAACCTGTCGCAATCCCTCTCATTCTAGTAAGTTAAAATTCATCTTTAAATCTTTGTTTAATTATCCTGATTTTTAATTGATTAATGGTTACTTACTTTCAGCATTACCAAGGCAAAGACGTGGTAGCTCAAGCTAGAACAGGCAGCGGCAAAACCTTTGCATATCTTCTCCCTTTGCTTCAGAAGCTGTTCCCGTCGGATTCTGGTTCGAGGGCCTGGATCGCTCCAGGCGGGTTCATTCTGATGCTGACGTCATCATCTTAGTTGCCGATGTTGCTGGTGCTGCTCTTGCTCTTGCTCATACTCTTGCCAAGTTGAATTCTGTTTTCTTTTGATTATTTTTCTTATTATATTATAATTCACAGTATTCTTTTTTGTTAATTGATTTTGTCAAATATTGAGGTAAATATTGAAATTTAGTGATTATTCATTGAGAAAATTGGGATTTTTTTTCCCATGAGATTTGATTTATCATTGCTTTGGCTTGAAATTTAGTTGATTGTTGCTTGCAAGTAGGCTACACATGGAGTTTGACTTTGTTGACGTAATTGCCATGGAAAATATATGTTTTTCTTCTTCCATTTCATTTATTAATTCTGTTTAGATTTTAGTTGTCTTTATTTCAAATTTGTATCTTGTGCTCAAATGGGTTGTAGATTTTGTACTTGAGAAGCATTGTGGGTTGGCTAAACAGTGCAAACTATATCATGCTGTTAAGCTATTGAACTTAGAATTTAGCTTCTACATTACTTTGCTAACCTTTCATCTTCCGTTACCACAGACCAGTTAGTGGTTTGATTTGAAATTTGAAGTCACAAAAAACCTCAATTTGGGATTTCGTTTGTATTCTTGTCATCTTTTCTTGTAAGTTTCTGCTACATTTTAAGAAATTCTAGAGGTGGATTAACTTGGGTAGGTTGTTGTTAAGGAACAAAACAAGTGCAAGATACCGACTCGAGCGCTGTTGCAATTTTGCTGTCCAAGTTTTTGCTTTGACTCTGGAGATTGCATATTACTTGATTTCTGAAGCATTAGAATCATATATAAGCGCTTAAACTGGTCTTCATAGGCGATGATACTTTTTGAATTATTTTGTGCTAATTCAACTACAATCTTTATTGCTAATTTCAGGATGGAAGGCGGGTTCATGTGATAGAAAAAGATTTGACTGAACCTGACAGAATCATTGGCGAACTGCTGCAGCCGGGATGATATCTTCAGTTAGTTGAATTAGGCCTTGCGGGTATGCATGGCAACTACTATGCATCTTATTGAAGTATGAACAAACTTTGAGTGGTTATTAAGTTGGTTTGAGTTGAATCTATTTTATTTTTTGTTTGAAATGTAAAATTTGATTTCATCTCTTTCGATTACAGATCGCGTGGAGGAAATTGATGCCTAGTGAGTGCTTGGTTAAGCCCCCTTCAAGGACGGGAGAAATGATAGATTATCGTATCCCTTGGAGAAACTTCATGCTGATGTTGCTGGGAGGAGCTTCCGTAATGGGCGTTTCATACAGAGGATGAGAGAAAAAGCTGCTACTCTTCCCAAGTAATCTTTTTTCCCTTCTTTTTTTAACTTGCAATTTTTATTTTTACGTTAGTCAAATGGTTACAAACTAACAAATTAATCTTCTTTCAACTCTTGTATTTTAAATCTTTAGTGTACGGCTAGAGCAAGGAACAATAACATCTCTGCTTGCAGAAAATGGAACAATTAAAGGGTTGCCCTACAAAAGTAAGGATGGTCAAGAATGAACAGCTTATGCTTCTCTCACTATTGTATGTGATGGTTTCTTTTCAAACCTGCAGCATTCTCTTTGCAACCCGAAGGTGAAGTTGGCATCTTGTAATTGTTATATAAATACTCTTTTCTTTACGAATAACAATTATAAAAAATCATGGTCACCAAGGCAGTATCTTTCGAGCTACAATTTCTGAGAGTGCATTGTCTGCTTGAATAACAGACCTAATCCTTTAATTTGTGTGCTTCTGTTGCTTATGATGTTTTAGTAGGAAAGTAAGTGTAGTGTTTATAATTTTTCAAGAGGTAGATGTGTCATCTTGTTTTGTAGGTTTGGTCTTAGACAACTGTGAACTCCCATTTTCTAATCATGGACACATTATCTTAGCAGATCCTTCACCTAACTTGTTTTATCCAATTACTAGCTCAGAGGTTTGCTGCTTGCTCGATGTACCTGGGAAGAAAGTACTTTCCATCGGTAATGGTGAAATGGCGAATTTTTTGGAGAACATGCTGGCACCAAAGGTATCTGCTAATTGTTGATGCATGGTTTTGGATAAAGCCCTGTTTCATTGTAGATTCACCCAAAATTTAACTTTCATCCTTTGTTCATGATTGAGCGTCACTTACCTGCTGCAAATATTACCTTGGTTTAATCAAAGAGGGTGTCTGTTTCATGTTCCACACAAGCTTTGTGATGCCTCCGTAGCTGCTGTTGACAAAGGTAATATTAGAACCATTCCAAGTAGAAGCATGCCAGCTGATCCTCAT
>JBBYHK010000005.1:2847778-2903048 GCA_038382065.1 Adansonia grandidieri
CCATTCTTCTTTCTCTATTATCCATAGAGTGCAGAATCTGTGGGGATGAACCAAGGAACTGAGCTATATGTAATCATTTCTGCTGGTAGCAATGGCTTAAAAAACGAAAATTGGTGGGGACTAAGGTGTTTTGTACGATCCTGAAGGGCTGAAACTCGGTTGCATTTATTATTATTATTATTTTATTAAAAATGAGCTTCACCAACTCGGGATTTTCCTTGTGCTTTTGGTTAACGTTAGCAGGTGCCTGGTGGGAGACTAGCACCCTTTTATCACATGCCTATGTGTATATTTGTCTAATTCTTACAACAAAATTAACTCTCTACTTCTGTCTCTTTTGGCCTTTGGTCAAAGCCAACACTCCAGACATTTTCCTGCTTTGTTTCGGCTTAATCTTAGCCTAGCTTTTGGGTTCAAAAATTTCAGGTCTCTACCGGTGCATCTAAAAGGCTAAAATCGTGTTTAACGACTAATAATTATGGCATTACTTTAATTGGACACCCTATGTCGCCTTAATGATTAAACATTAATTTTTGAAGACAGAAGATTCGAATCTGATAGAGAACATATACTTTTCATTGAGATGATTTTTACTAATACGAAAGAAGTTTTAATATGAAAATAAGAAAAATTATTGTAATTTTATAGGATATAAATTTTAAATTTATTAAATAATAAATTAATTAAATTAAATTTTGATTTTTATTCTTCAATTCCTTTCCGACTATGACAATATTAACATTGATGATAAGAAATAACAAAAAGAAGTTTTGTTTTTCTTTTTTTGATACTTTAATTTTATTAACATTGATGAAGTGGTTAGCATTATCAGTGCGCTTTTGATTTGGGGTTTATGAGTTTGAAAGCACTTAGATTTGCTTTATCCTCACCATCGTCATTTTGTTTTTCACTTTAAGGCTGACAGTCTTGAGAGTTCCAGCTTTCTAGTATTTGTTTAAATTATCAAAGATAACTTTATTTTCTTTATTGGCAATTAACAAGTTATTGCTTGAAAATTTGTTTTTAATATTTGAACCTATGCATGATTAACTGAGCCTAGTTTTAGCTTTAATTTGTCTCCTTTTTTTCCCTATTTTTTTTTTACTCGAAATGGGTGGAAGACTTTTTTATTTGTCTGAGTTTTGATAATAATAAAACAAATAGTTATTAAGTAAAGCAAATTCCAGGTGCTAATGACCAAAAAACTGGATAAAAGAATTCCAGGTGCTAATGACAAAAAAATAAGCCTTTTTCTTAACGTTCATGTTCCTTAAACTGAGCAATAAACAGGGAAAAAAAACCCTAAACAAACAGGGAAAGAAGATGGAAAATTTCTATTCCAAAAGTATAGAAAAAAAAACCATAAACAAAGCAATTTTTTTTTGGTCTTTTCTAAGGATCACTCGACAAATTTGTTAAACTGATATTATTAGACATAATATCAACAATATATATACTATTATTAGACATTAGTTAAATTTTTTTTATGGTTTTTGATTTTATGCTATCAACTAAGTTTATATTCAAGTTGAATTTTATCATTTATTCTCGATTGCGTTTTAGATTAAATATTTAACGTAGTATTAAAATACAAGTAGTGTTTATTGTTCTTACATGTTATTCTTTTCTATTATTTCTTTTGATTTTTGAGTTTGTTTAGGGATACATTTTTTATTTCTGTCTACGTCTGATGAACTATTATATTGATATAATTTTACATCGATTAAATAATCAATTATTTATGAACTTATATTTAAATTAAATTTTTTACGTTATTAATTAATTTTAAATTGAATATTAAAAAAAATTAGCCAAAGCCAACGGCCATCAATTTGTCTGCAGGCCCTAAACTTAATAGGAGTTGCTTTTTTTTTTCCTTTAATATGCTTTGAAATGAATGGATGGCTGTGATCGCAGAAATTTCCAGTAGCACCGAAAGCAGGAGATGGTCAAATTTGCTTTCATTTATCTCGTTAATGGGGTCTTCCGAGAATGGCATGCATGTCATCATGGGCTGGACCCCATGTGTTAAATTTTGTTTATGCTGTTGCCTGAAAACTGAAAAAGAAAGGAAATATAATAGTTGAAATTGCCTTTTATTTTTTATTGATTTAGCTATCCATTATTTCTTCATTTGGTTCTTAGTCACAAGAGTTGGGGTTGTTGCTTTTAATGCCATTCATGCACTTAATAGTTTTATTTGTGTGCTCGCCTTTTTTCAGAAGAAGGTTACAATGCAAGCAAACAAAAGTATGGACCATGTCACAAGTTTCAACCCATTTAGATTCGGCCTTTGTCAATGAATTTTTTATCAATTAGTGGAAGGGAGGATGTTTTTGTCGATGTGGTTGGTGATTTTTTTTTAAGGTGCGTTTAGTTGGATAAAAAAATAAAAAGATAAATAGAAAAGGGTGAAAAAATTTAAAAAAAATAATTTTGAGTTTATTTGGTTAAAAAAAAGTACAAAGAAAAAAATTATCATTTTTCGTAACTATTACTAAAAATAAATCAACCAAATTAAAAAGAAAAAAAAAATTAAGAATAGTGTGTGTTACAGAGGTAAATTTAAAAGATTATTCATCATTTTTAAAATTTTATTTTTTATCTTAATTTTTAATTGATATAATAATAAAATAATATACTTTTAATTTTTTTCTCTTAATTTTTTTAATTATACTGAGCAAATGAGAGAAAATTAATGTTTTTTTTTTCACTTTTCTATCTTTTTTATCAAGTATACTGCTGAAAAAAAAATTTCATCTTTTTTTTTTCTTTTTATTCTTTTCGTCCCATCGAACAAAGCCTCAGTGCCAATAAGGATTAAGAGGCTGTGGAGCAAGACTTGAAATGGAGAAAACCAATAATTAAGAAAAAAAAAAAAAAAAAAAAAAGCTCAGAAGATGAAGAAAGCAAAGGAAGGAGATGATAAAAGAGCGATCTAGGATTTTTTTGGCCTATTTCACACTTTTTATATCCAGAGTAATGAAGAATCTTGAGTTACTCAACTGCCATATGTGGTAATTGTCTGTCCACTTCCGTTGTGTGACCAAGTTTTATGAATGGACGTCACTTTGTAAATTTAAAAATTAGTATAATCATATTATATTATATTTAAAATATTTTATATTTATATAATTTTAATATATTAATTTTTTATATTATATAAATTTTAAAAAATATATTTTTATTTATATTTTTATTATTTTATATTTAAAATATTTATATAATCATATTTAATATTACTAAATTTTATCATTTTTTTTAAAGGTTACAGTTGACGGTCCAATCTCTTCGGTCTGATTTGGTGTTGGAATTTAGTCCTATGACATTTGACATTTTCTTTTATGAAAGTACAATATACAAGAAAAATTATAATCATAATTAAATATTATATTTATATATAAAAAATTATTAAATTATTAAAAATTAAATAAATTAATTCGTTAAAATATATTAGATAAATTCAATTTTTATTGGATTAATCTCTCGTACGGTAAGATAAAAGCTATGGGATATAAATATTAAAGAATAAGTTCAAATATGATTTGAATATGATAAATTTTATTTGTTACAGATTGATTCAATTTGATAAAAAATTATTTTATTATTAAAAATATATTTAATTTTTAATTAAATTTAAATAATTATTTTAAAAATAATCAAAATTGAATTAAATCAGCTCAAATTATTAAAATTTTATTTCTCTCCAACCGATGAATGTATCCGATCCTACTTCATGATCAATTAATAAATAAATAAATAAATAAATAAATAAAAGATAACATGATAAATTAAAAAATTTTGCACTTTATTGTTCTATCTCATTTATATAGTTTGGATTTAAAAAAATCAATGAAAACTTAGGCCAAGTAGATGACAAGGCAATAGGCTTAGGTATATAACATACTCAATTAAGATATATATTATTATTATTATTATTATTGTTGTTGTTGTTGTTGTTGTTATTTTTGTTGTTTGATGGAAAATCATTAATTTTGCCTAAAGAATTTCACCTAAATTATGAGAATATATGTCTTTTCTTTTTTGGTTGGTTTTTTTTTTCTCAAGTATTTTCTTTAGAAAAGAAATTCGAACTCAGGTTTTAGCAGAAAATACATGCGGAAAATCTAATCCTTGTTTCATTAACAGGTTTCACCAGATGAAATGGAAATTTTTGAAGAAATTAAACCCTTAATGACACAAATATAGCTGTGCCATTTTCACCGTTTGACCAAAAGGAGGCCAATGGAGTCTCAACGATATTTTTGGGCTGAGCTGATATTTATTTGGGTTGCCATTAATTAGTTTCAAATGTGTTATTTTTAGTTGTTATTGTTAAGGGTAAAATGACGGTCTAACAGTGACTTTTTTGGCTTTGACATATTTTAATAGTTTGATATTACTAAATTATGGCATGCCATAGTATGGATAGTTAAAAAAATTATAATTAATGCATAATTTTTATTTTTATAAAAAAATATAAATTTATTTAAATTTAATAACTTAAGAATGACAATAGACTTAATTTTTTTTATTAATGATTTCTTTTATAAATTACGGCATTACAGAATAAGTTGCTTCCAGAATCTTGCAGAACGAATTCGCCATCATTCTTTTGGAAACATTGAAAGGACGCGTACGCTTGAGATACAAAGTTTGTATTTAATGGATCAGCATCTAACTCAGATATTTCCAGTCCCCTCCATATGAATTTTACATTGGTAATAAATGTGTTAGGGTAATGATTTCAGTTATTTCTAACACCACTCGTAAAAATCTTAAATGTTTGAGAGAAAATTTGTAATTAATTGGATCAGATTTATTGAAAACATGCCAAGGTTCTGACTTCTGAGCAAGGACACAGCTGCTCCTCATCCTCGTGATGAGCCTGACTATCTATAAGACCAAAAGACGAGCGATTCCAGTAAAATTGATCAAAGCTTGCTGAAGTTACAATGGGAGATAGTAAAACCCGGATCGTTGCCAACGAGCTAAGAAGAAATTCCGAAGAAGCAGAGATCCTTTCAAGACTTTCTCTGTTAAGGTACATCGACATCAGTTATGGTTTACCTGAGAATTTTAGGCCTTTCTTCATTTAAAAGAGTGTAAAAGAGACATTTTATTTAAAAATTGCTTGAGTTTGATTTGAAAAAAATTAATTAGTTGATTAATTATTTAGCTAAGTTTAAGTTTTAACAGCTTAAATTATCAAGCGAGTTTAATTAAATTATTTTAATGTTTAACTCAAATAATATAAAAATCTAATCGAGCTTTTTTATTAATTATTTTATATTAAAAAATCTCAACTTGAGCATAAATAATTAAGTTTGAAGTCTAATATAAAAATTAAATTCATTTTTTAGTCAAGTAAATGAATTTAATTAAACAAGTTCGAGTAGTTTAATTTTTATATTAAATCAAACTTAAATTTTAAAATAAAATTCAATTAAGCTCAAACTAAATTTCAAACCATAAATTTTAATTCAAGTCCAAACTTCTCATTGCTTGAGCTTAATTCTACTCGATTATATCTCAACCTATGTTCAAAATATTTATTGACTTATTTTAACATATCTATATTCTTTCAAAAATTTATTACTTATTCAAAATTCTAATATTTAATAAAATTTATCCTTTTTTAAATTATTCAAGCACTTGTTATATTCCATTGCTTTTATTTTCGGAAAATATGTTGAATTTTACTTATAAAGCCTAAGTAGCAATTTTATGAAACTATTGGGTTCAAATTTTCTAAAAGAAAAATATGATAGTAATTTTTGATAGCATTATGCTGACAACCCAATAAAAGAATGAGGCTAAGACCCAAAGATAAAGCCCAAATATTTGCAAAGGTTGGCCCCAAGCAAGGACGTGTCATGACAATTTGTTCGCATCATTGGATTAGTTTGAAAATTTTGGACACGGAAAAAATTAAAATACAATTTGATATAAAAATAATAAAAATATAATATGATAAAATATATTAAAATTTATATAATATAAATTTAGTTACGTTTTAATATTTATATAAATACATAATATTTTAAATATAATTATAATATAAAAATATATATAAACGGTAGGAATACATGAATTTCTAAGTTGATAAAAAATATATATACGGTTATTTTTAAGCTTAATGTTTAGTGTCACAAAAGTTCATTTAATTAATTCTCTTTAATTGATAAAAAATAAATTTATGTTTGACTAATTACCAAAAAAACAAACAATTGGAAGAATAAATTAAGGGCTCCTCTCTTGGTTTCTAGTTGCCAATGTTGTATAATAAATCTCACGTCAACAATTGGTAATGGCCAAAATTTAAAAATAAATAAATAAATAAATAATCGGTGGAACATATTTATCTAGACTCGACCGTGGCTCAAAACAATTAAAATTTAAATTCAAACCTAAACTTAATATAGTCCAACTCAAATCACTATTTTAAAAATTAATATTTATTTATTTTTATAATTAAAATTAAATAAAAGTATTATTTAATTAAATAAATAGTGATTCGAATTAAACCGGATTGATTCAAATCATAAAATATCATACTTAAACCGAATGAGTTACCAAACAAGTGAAGTTTTTAATTTTCATAAATCACACATATTTGTTTAACACAAATTGAGAAATAAAACTAACAGTTAGTTGATTTTTTTTAACGATAAAGATGGTATCATAGTATTTTTTTCTAATAATTTAAGTTTAATTATTTTGCTATTAACCGTGCACAAAATGTACATTTTTTTTAATTGTTTTGAAATTAACAACTGAAAAATAGATGATTCCTGAAGTCCACATCTGCATTACTGCCATTACACAACAAACTAAGTTTTATTTGTCATTGAAATGCTCAATCTGATAAAAGGAAAAAAAAAACCTTAACCTAATTTAACCAGTAGTAACTTGTGATAGAGGTGTCGTTGGACATTGAGTTGTAAGTCAAAAAATTTTAAATTTTTTATTTGAGCTCATTTTTAGTTAAATTGTTCATATTATCCATATTTATTATTTATAATTAATAAAAATAAAAAAATTATTTTTATATTAATATTTATATATTTTATAATTAAATTTAAATATTTTTTTAATTATTAAATATCAATTTGAATTAGGATGAATCGATTTGAATTGATAAAAAGTCAAGACTCAACTCAAATAGACCGAACGAGTAATTCAGCTTATGGATAGGTCTATCTATAGGTGGTAAGAAACCTATCAAATATAGGCATCCAAAAAATTAGAGTGCAAGGGATGTAATGTGAGCAGAGAATGATAATAAACTTTAGGGTTAATTTAGCATTATTAAAAAAAAAAAAACTTAGGTTAGAAAAAGTTTCAATTGAAAAATTTTATGTATGAGAAGTATGGTGAAAATATGTCATTTAAAATTTTTTTAAGCATATGGCACCACTGTGAAAGAGTATTATTGATTAAAATTTGAAAGAAATGTATTTAAAATAATAAAAATTTAAAGGTGTAAGAATAATAAATTTATTGAATTCAAAAATTAACTTTCAAACCATAAAAATTTTATTTTTTTAATTTTTTAGTTTAGGTTACCAAACTATAGTTTTAGCTAAAAAAATTAAATTTTTTTTTACTCGTTCAATATTGCATTTGCAGTGAAGTGCAACTTTTGATTTCAAAACCTGTGAAATAACAATGCTAATTGAGCCTTTAGTCTACTCATTATTGATAGATTGTTAGTACTTCTTATAATATGACTCTTTTGATTCTATAGTTATTTAAGTAACTTCAGTAATTTTGATAATGATACAATTATATAATATGAAAAAAATTACATAAAATGTAACAGGATATAAAAATAATAAGAAGATGATATAAATATAAATATATATTAAAATCTATGTACATGAAAGAATCAGTAAGAAGTTCGGCAACAAAGACTTGGCCGAGAAATTGCAGTATAGTCTGAAAGAAATTCCAAATTAAATGAAATAAACAGTCCACGCTACAAAATCTTTTTACAATGAAATGATAAACAGTTAATAATAAGAGAGATTAAAGAGTTCACGTAAAAACATTAAATGGGAAAGAAAGAAAGGCTATTAAACATTAGTCTTTACTCTCTACCAATTGAGAATTTCGTAAAATCTACGTTTAAACGCATAAGGCGACCAGAAGGGGGTTAGAGGTATGTGCTTCACATGATGAACCTCGTCCTTCAAAAGTATGAACCGCCAAATTTATCGGCCCACATCTAACCCATGTTATCAGGAGTCAAGGTTAATGTCGAATATGGATATGTGTTAAAAAAATATATATGTTCTTTTGTTTTTAATTTTTTTTATATATTTGTAGGATCATACTCTCGTATAAATATTCAGATAAATGTTAGACTTATAGAACATAAATATTTTGAAAAAAAGGAAAAAAAGAAGAATCTGAAAAACATGGCATCCCACTAAATTGTTTCCCCTAGGTGCTTGACTTAAAAATTGTCTTTGGAAGTGGTTAATGTCAAATACCATGTACAATTTATGATAGTTATTAAATTTGATCAAGCAGGAAACATGAATGACTATACCTCTTCAAACAAAGCTACAACAGAAGGGAATAACTATTTCAAAATCTTCTTGTTAATATTACAAATCAGGCTCAATTCGGAAAAGGCTTTGAAGTGGGATGGCGCATGAGAATTCCCCATTATGGCAAGCAGATCGAAGTTCAGTCACGAAGTCACTGAGCTTAGCCAGCTCTGAATCAGTGAACACGTTCTCGTACAACTTCAATCCCTTCACAACATTCATCTGTCATCCCAGTAGTCAGTAGCACACAAAGTTAAAAAAGAAAGGAGAAAAACAACTGGAATCCAATTTTTTTTTTTTTTTTTGGTTACTTTTTCTGAAAAAGAATACAATTTCAGAAATCTTTCCTCTTTCTGATTCCTTTTCTTCACGGCAACGATGTCCTATTAAAATTGTGGAAGAAGGAAGAACTCAGCATGTGTCCTTTTACTTGCTCCTTGGCAGAAAAACCTTTCGTCAACTTGATCTGAGAAGGGCGTGCTTTACATTCTTCATGGTTAGAACAAATGTCAGTCTTCTCCTCGACGTGCTGAACTTCCTGAGATCCTGCATTGCCAAAAGAAGTGAAATCATTGCCCCACATAATAGATATAAACATGCCTATAGAATTAATGCATGATGGGTTTTCTGGGCTGGGCAGGTTCGGTTTTATATCTATTTTTATATAATATAAATTAAATAATATATAAGTATAAAAATAATATACTTGAATTCTGAAGCATTATAATCTTAGAAGCGCCTAAGCTAGTGGTCGTTTGCAATGTTATTTTGTGTTATTTTGTGCTAATGATATTTTATATATATATATATATATATATATATATATTCCTAAGTTCAGGATGGGAGGCGTGTTCACGTGATAGAAATGAGACTTGACAGAACTAGACAGAATTGTTGGGAAACTGCTACAGCCAGGAGGATACCTTAAACTAGTTGAATCGGGCCTCGAGGGTATGCAATTATGCATGGTTTTTAATCACTAGTTGGTTTGGAGTTGAATCTGTTTCCCTTACTGTTTTTTCTTTTCTTTTGAAATGTAATTTATAATGTTATCTCTTTTGATTATAAATTGCGTGGAAGACATTGATGCCCAACGAGTGCTTGTATATGCCCTCTCTAAGGATAAGAGAAATACTAGAGATTATCATATCCCTTGGAGAAATTCCGTGCAGATGTTTCAGGGAGGAGCTTCCATAACGAGCGTTTCATACAGAGGATGAGAGAAAAAGCTGCTACTCTTCCCAAATAGTCTCTGTTGCTTCTTGGATTCCATGATGAATACAAATTGATGGTTATAAACTTACAATTAATCTTCTTTGACCTTTGTATGTTAAAATTTCAGTGTAAGGCTAGAGCAAGGAACGGTAACATCTCTGCTTGAAGAAAATGGGACAATTAAAGGAGTGCAATACAAAACTAAGGATGTGAAGAACTAAGAGCTTAATGCCCCTCTTACTATTGTATGTGACGGTTGCTTTTCAAACCTACGCCGCTCTCTTTGCAACCCAAAGGTGAAGTTGCCATCTTGTAATTATTCTAAAAGTACTGTATTCCTTTGTATCTAACAAACGTGATAAAGAATCATGGTCCCCATGACACTATCGTCTGACCTAAAATTCCTTACATTTGCATTGCTTGCTTCAATACTAAATATAATCCTTTAACTTACATGTGGATCTATTGGTGATTATGTTCTACAGGTGGATGTACCCTCTTGTTTTATGGGTTGGTCTTAGAGAACTGTGAACTCCCATTTTCAAATCATGGGCACGTCGTCCTAGCAGATCTTTCATCCATCTTGTTTTATCCAATTAGTAGCAACGGGGTTTTGTGTTTGGTTGATGTGCCTGGGAAAAAAGTACCTTCCATTGCTAATGGGGAAATGGCAAATCATTTGAAGACCATGGTGGCACCACAGGTATATGCTAATTGTTGATGCATGATTTTGGATAAAGCCAGGTTTCTTTGTAGTGTCACCACAAATTTAACCTTCATCTCAAGCATTACTTGCTTACTACAAATATTATTACCTTGGTTTAATCAAGTAGAGTGTTCGTTTTAGGTTCCACCTGAG
This sequence comes from Adansonia grandidieri, assembly GCA_038382065.1. NCBI lineage: Eukaryota > Viridiplantae > Streptophyta > Magnoliopsida > Malvales > Malvaceae > Adansonia > Adansonia grandidieri. The sequence continues at coordinate 2,858,411 of JBBYHK010000005.1, forward strand.
CTTCGTGATGCCTTCGTAACTGCTGTTGACAAAGGTAATATTAGAACCATGCCAAATAGAAGCATGCCGGCTGATCCTCATCCAACTCCTGGAGCACTTTTAACAGGTGATGCTTTCAACATGCGCCATCCTTTAACTAGTGGAGGAATGACTGTGTCATTGTCTGATATTGTTGTACTTCGGGACCTTCTTAGGCCTCTGCATAACCTTCATGGTGCAGCTTCCCTGACCAAGTTCTTGAATCATTTTACACTTTACGCACGGTCAGTCAGCTTCTCATGCTATGATCCTGTTTTAGTAACTATAGCTAATTTGCCATATAACAGCATAAGGTTGGCTTCTTATGCTATGAGTCCATGACCCTGCCCGAGTACCAAGCAGAGTGTTTTTTTCTTTTATTTTTTGGTAAGTAACCAAGTGAATATGAGTCTAAGACGGTTCGATTACATCTTTTGGTTAATTACAACCATCACCACAGGAAGAATTTTTTTCAACTGCTTAACCATTCTGGTGACTAGGTTTGGTTTCATCATTGAAAAATATGACATGATGCTTTGGTGATTTTTGTGAATAAAGGACGAAAAATTCTTCATTCTAGGCTCCACCGATGACATTATGCCTCTTCTCATTCCAACCGGAATGGTCTTTTAAGATGTGCAATAGATAATTTTGCTGTTTGCTCATAATACGACATTTTTTGTAGCCTGTTGCATCTACGTTAAATACTCTGGCCGGTGTCCTTTATAAGGTGTTTTCTGCTTCCCCTGATCAAGCAAGGAAGGAAATTCGCCAAGCCTGTTTTGAATATCTGAGCCTTGGGAGTGTTTTTTTCGACAGGACCAGTGGCTTTGCTCTCCGGTCTAAACCCTAGGCCATTTAGTTTAGTTCTTCATTTCTTTGCTGTGGCAATTTATGGAGTTGGTCTTTTACTCCTACCATTTCCTTCACTTCAACGCATGCGGATTGGAGCTAGGTTAATTTCGGTACGAGTTTCAACCCTTTCTTCCTGTTCTTTTCAATTGATTTACTTTCTTTGTTATGAACTTTTTTCCCTCTTCTACAGAGTGCATCAAGAATTATATTCCCCATAATCAAGGCAGAGGGAGTCAGGCAGATGTTCTTCCCTGCAACAGTTCCAGCTACATATAGAGCTCCTGCTGCCGATTGATATGCTCCCATCATCTTTAGTTTCAGCTTTTTAGCACCCAATATTTAAAAGAAATAAAAAAAAAGCTTGAACTACCTCTCTTTGCTTAGACCGATAACTAATGAGTGCATGTATACTGACGAATCGTATAACGGTGGTAAGTAGCGACATTTAAAAAGTGTTCTTTCATTGTATTGCATGAACAAATCGAAATACTCAAAAACTTCTTTATTCGTGTTGTTGTAACAGTATGGAAAAAAAAAATTCGCATGTTGACCAAATAGGTTTTAACAATCAGGACATTGAGGCAAGAAACATTACTTGAACAAAACACAATGATGATTCGTTTATATTGCAAAATATTAATTTTATTGTTCCAAATCTATTGATTTTGTAAGGGGTGCATACCCAATTATGGAATTCTTTATATATATATTGATATTAAAGGAAAAAGATGAATGATTGGAATCGAAACTAAATTTCCATACTTTAAATTGTATACCAAGTAATTATAAGTTATGTAATTCTAATTTTCAAGTCAAACAAGGTTTTTTTTTTTTTTTTTTTTTAAACCACTGTTTTAACTATCAGAACTTTTACTCCAAATGTTAGTATCTGAACCACCCATTTGATGATTTTGTATCTCTTTCATTATTAATATATTTTAAAAAATGTAGTTACACATTATTATAATTAGAAATCATATAAATCTCACCTGTAAATATATATTTATAATTTCCAAAACATAATAATACAATTAATATGTTAATATTGAAAATTATCACGGATTTACGTTATTTGTTAATCTTATAAAGTTAAAAAAAAATAGTGTTGTTTGTAAAATACTAAAGCTCTTAAATATATTTTCCTATGAAATGCACCAAGCAGCTAATAGATTTGGTAGTTTAGACATGGTATAAAAATATGTTATGAATATAACACATTTAAATATGATTAATATGATATATTTATTAAACACATATATTTATGTTTAAATATGATTAAATGTATCATGCTTGTATTTAAAACTTTGACAATTTAATAATTTATTTTATATTTATACTTACACCACAAAAAAAATAATAAAACATAAATTGCGAGATATATACACATCAAATTTACTAGTCAGACTAATGCAAGAAAACTTCTTTGAAATTAGGTCTTCATTGTTAGACAAGCAGTGATGGCCAGTTCAGGTTTAATGAAAATGACTGAGGCTCCATTAGATATCACTCCATTGGAACAATGGGATCCCAAGCCAAATAGTGGGGGAATGTCCCCCACTGATATTGCATGTTACCGACTAACGGTGTATTTGGATGCACTTCTGCGGGTCAAAAATCCACCTAAACTCTAATCTTGGACCTTGAGGGGTTTAATGAGCAATTGGATTTTTTATGGAGGGAGTAATTTCATTTTTATCCTGTATATTTAAAAAAAAATTATTTATTTTTATATAAATATAATTTTAATATAATTTAATTATTACTTAATATAAATATAATTTTTCTTATTTAATATAAATATATTTTTAATATATATTTATTATAATATAATTTATCATATACATAAATATATTTTAATATAATGTCTTTAGTTATTATTTTTTTCTTAACATAATTTATCTTATTGTCAATGTTACACTTAAATCTAAATACATATCTCATCATTAATTTTAATTTTACTATTATAATATTAAATCTTATCATCACTATTATTTTTAATTTTATCAAAATTAATTTTATTGCCATCTAAATGCAACCTAAAATAATAAGGTAAATAGCAGTTAGTAATCCTTGTCTCGCTGTTGATTGCTTTGTTTTGGATTTGGTAGGCAATTTGGGCTAGGCCTTCCTCTTCAAAAGCCCAACTCTACGCCATATTTGTGCAGGCTGCCTTCAAAGTTGGCAAATTCCTACCGCTATTATTACTGTATGTGGTTGTTTACAAATTAAAAGCTGCTAGGTACATTAAATATTACATAATTAGGTAGCCAATAATATATGTTGATCTAAGATACATGTATTAAAGATCATGGATTGGCCATGGGCAATTTATGCTCCTTTCCATGATTCTCTTAGATTTTGTTTGTTAGATTAGAAGGTGTGAGGATGGACAAAAAAGTGGAAAAAAAAAAAAGAAGAAGAAGAGAATTTTAGGCATGATCGGTATAAAAGAAAAGTAAACTAAAAAATTGACACAATTTCACGTCTATTTACAAAAACAAATCATTTCAAATTAAAAAAAAATGAGGGAAGATGAGAGAAATATGAATGTAAATCTAATATAGAACATTGACAACATTGTCCATCATGTTTTAATTTTATCAATTTTCAATTTAATTTACAAGGTTATAATGCTTAGATCATTTAATTTTAATTTTTTCTTTCTATTTTTAAACTTTATAAAAAAAAAAAAAGAATGGTTCAAAATTTTCATCTTTCTTACTAAATTGTTCAATTTTCTCCTCTGATTTTTTTCATTTTTCAATTTTCTACCTACCTTATCGAGCAAAGTCTATTGGGATGGAAAATCATTGGTCTTGTAATGGAACCTGGGTAAGGGACCAAAAGGTCTCTCACACTCCATTGAATTGATATTGAAATTCTTCTTAACATAACATGTTTGGAATTTAAATTTTATGGATTATTTGATTTGATATTACGATGAAGTTAATTTTTGCTAACCTTTGAATTCGAAGATTGGAACAACTTATTTGTCTTAAAAAGACACAAAATAATTAATTAAAACAAGGAAAGATAGATAAAACCAAATTATTTTACAAAGCCAACTTACATTCAACACTAAGTTAGCCACTTTTTTCCTTTTCTGTTTTGATGTATACTTTGAAAGCTATCCAAATGATCTGCTTGTCAAAGGGTTCGATCTTCTCGAAGTGGCTAGGAGTTGAGGAATTAGATTTTGAAGTCTTCTCATTGTTTGAAATCATATATTAGAAGGCTAAATACTATAATTGACTTATTTTATTAGTTTAAAATTTTAAGATAATTGATTATTTAATTTAATTTGATATCACCTTCTTCGAATTTCAAATTTAATAATTACTTTTTCTTTTAATTTTTTTTACGTAATATCTTATCCTTCATCAAATTGAAGGTTCTACTCTAAATTTATAGGTAAAATGACTAATCATTCATTAAAAAAAATGACTAATCTTTCATCAATAACTAATTCGGTTGATATATATATATATATATATATTGTCGAGTAAGAATCGACCCGAGCACGTCAATATGACTGCAAATAAATTCACTTAAAAATAAAGAGACACGTAAAAAAAATAATCACAGGAACACGAGAATTTACGTGGTTCGGCTTTTGAGCCTACATCCACGGGCAGAGGCGACGAGAAATATTACTATAATAAGCAGAAGATTACAAGTGTTTTAACACTCAAAAAGCACTACCCAATAGCTCACAACTCTACTCCCCAAAATACCCGAAAAAACACTACACGGATTGATCTCTAATCTCATTTTCAGCTTGCACTCACTTTTTTTCACTCTTGCTTGTTCTTTGCCGAGGCTCAATGGCCTATTTATATACATCATAACCGGCCTTGCCTGTAATGCAAGGATTGAATAAAATCCATAGCCATTAATAATGTGTAGACTTTAGTGAAAGAATAGAAACCAAATTTTGCAGAGTTAAGTTCGGTGTCTAACTTTGACAAAGCAATGTGAGATGAATTTCAAACCATCTCTGACAAATCTCCACCTTGGTTTGAAATTTAGCTAAGTCAAAAGATTATAGTAAATTTCTCCAAACTGAATCGCCTCTTCCATGCGCCCTTCAAGGCATTCACTAATTGCGGATACCAACCAAGTCCAAGCAATGCTTGAACTTGTAGGCAGGGATAGCTTTTGTTAACATGTCCGCAGGATTCTCTTCAGTAGCAACTTTATTGATCATAATATCACATCACATAACATGATCTCGAACAAAGTGATATCCGATGTCAATGTGTTTATTTCGTTCATGGAACATTTGATTTTTGGTCAGATGAATGGCACTCTCGCTATCACAAAATACAACAGTAGAATCTTGTTGTAAACCCAGACTGCTTACAAGACCTTTTATCCGCAATGCTTCTTTCACTGATTCTGCTACTGCCATATATTCTGCCTCATTCATTTACAAGGCTACGGTAGATTGTAACACAGCTTTCCAACTAATGGCTCTTCTAGAAAGAGTGAATAGATAACCCGTAAGAAATTTTCTTTTATCCAAATCCCCAGCATAATCAGAGTCCACAAAACCAGTGATACTGTTAGAACAATTACTCTTATCATACAACAAACATAAATCCGTAGTACCTCTCAAATATCTGAGAATCCATTTCATAGCCTGCCAGTGTTCCTTACCAGGACAAGCCATGCATATACTTACTACGCTGATTGCATGTGAAATATCTGGACGAGTGGAAACCATTGCATACATCATGCTCCCAACTGCACTCAAGTATGGGATGTGAGACATTTGCTACTTTTCTTCATCAGATTGTGGTGAAAATTGTGCTGAGAGTTTGAAATGTGCTACTAAGGGAGTTCTCACAGGTTTAGCCTTATTCATGCCGAAGCATTCAAGCACTTTTTGAATATAATTTTTTTGCGATAAGCAAAGCTTGCCCGCTTTACAGTCTCTGTGAATATCCATGCCTAATATTTTCTTAGCAATGCCCAAGTTCTTCATCTCGAACTTACAACTTAACTAAGATTTTAACTTGTTGATTTCTAACATGTTCTTGGCAGCAATCAACATGCCATCAACATATAGCAGCAAATAAATGTATGTACCATCTATGAGTTATTTATGATAGACACAAGCATCATAATCACATCTCGTGTAAGTGTTTTTAATCATAAAACTATCAAACTGCTTATACCATTGCATAGGTGATTGTTTCAATCCATATAAAGACTTTTTTAATAAGCAAACATGATCTTCCTTACCAGGTACTGCAAAGCCCTTTGGTTGACTCATGTAGATTGTTTCCTCAAGCTTACCATGCAAAAATGCTATTTTTACATCAAGTTGTTCAAGTTCTAGTTCTAACTTGTTTACCATGGCAAGCAACACACGAATGGAGCTATGCTTCACAACTGAGGATAAAACCTCATTATAATCAATCCTTTCTTTTTGACTAAAGCGTTTAGGAACCAATCGTGCCTTGAATCTAACTGCCTTATCTCTTGGGACACCTTCTTTTTTCTTGAAAACCCATTTACAACCAATCATCTTTTGGTTTCTTGGCGGTTTAACTAACTCCCAAGTGTGATTTTTGTGTAGAGACTTTATCTCTTTACTTATAGCAATTGCCCACTGTGCCGATTCATCACATGTGGTAGCCTCATTATAACTGAAAGGTTCTGTACCAATGGACTCCGCCACACTGAGTGTGTAAGAAACTAGATTTACTGCATATCGTTGAGGTTGTTTAATTTGCCTCATTACTCTTCCAGTGGCAATGCTATATTATTGTTCTTGAGGTGTCGTATCTTCATGACAATCCTGATCCTCATCGTGATTTTCTTGGACTGAAGTACTTTCCATAGAAATTGGAGCTTCCACCTGACACTCCACCTGCTTTTTAACATCGTGATCTCTCTTTTTATCTGACTCCTCATTTTTCCAGGAATTAATGGTGGATCAAAGTATGGATGACTCATCAAACGTCACATCTCAATCGAATATGAACTTTGGTGACTCCGGATCAGGACACCACAACTTGTATCCTTTCACCCCTTAGCCATATCCAAGAAATATGCATTTCTTCGCCCTGGGTTTAAATTTGCCTTCACTAACATGAGCATAAGCAGGGCAGCTAAATACTTTTAGACCAGAGTAATTAGCAGGAAAACCAGACCATACTTCCTCAAGAGTCTTCAGCTCAATAGTTGTAGATGGAGATCTATTTACCAGATAGCATGCGATATTTACTGCTTCAGCCTAAAAATCTTCACTAAGCCCACATAATAGACCTCGCTTGCTCAGCATTGATAGACCTCTTTCGCTCATATACCCAAGTCACATATGCCATAACTTGGTGGTGTCAGAATCTGGATTGATTGATGATGACACTGTTACAACACCTATAACTGTGTTACCATCCAAGAAATAAAGTCCTTGCTCTAAATGTCCATGCATCACAGTTAGGGCACCAAAGAATACCCTTAGCACTCCACCTTCATCGGAATACCGAAGGCTCTTCTTATCTAAAGCACATAAGGAAATCAATTTTCTTTTTCATTTCAAGAATATGTCGAACATATGTCAAGGTTCTGACAATACCATCAAACATCTTTATACGGACTGTGCCAATCCCCACAACTTGGCATGTGTGGTCATCTCCCATTAGCGTTGAACCGGCATACCTCTCATATGTTGAAAATAAATCCTTTGGGGTACTAATGTGAAATGTGGCAGCTGTATCAAGAATCCACCTTTCATCAACGTGCGAATAGGATACTGCCAGAACGGTCTCAGTATTATTTGAAGATTCTGCATCAACTACGTTTGCACGATCATTGGACTGCTCTTGTGGTTCAGTTTTATTCTTCCTTTTTGGACAATCTTTCTTGATGTGCCCGAATTTCTTAAAGTAATAACACCATACTCTTTTTCTTGACTGTGATCTGGAGTGATTTTTGCTCAAATTATCACTTCTTGACTTGGACCTCCCTCGAGCAACCAAACATTCACCTTGATTGTTTTCACCCGCCTTACTAGTGAGTTTCTTTCTTAACTCACTAGATCCCAAGGCATTCTTCACATTGTCGAGAGAAATATCATCATGACCGTACAACATAGCATCAACAAAGTTGTTGTACAATGGTGGTAGAGAAAACAAAACAATCAGTGCTTGATCCTCATCATCGATTTTAATATCGATGTTATTGAGATATATAATAATAGAATTAAAGGTATCCAAGTGTTGTGAAATAGGTGTACTTTCATCCATTTTAAGGGTGTAAAGTCGTTGCTTGAGGTAGAGTCAGTTTGTCAATGACTTTGTCATATACTTGCTCTCTAGTCGAAGCCACAAACTGAATGCGGTGGTCTCCTCGGCAACCTCCCGTAATACCTCATCTCCTAGACTTAGCAAAATAGCACTACGTGTTTTTTCTAGTATCTCGTCCTTTTGTTCTTCTAAGAGCGTGTTTGGAAGTTTATCTCTGCCAGACAGCGCCTTCAGTAATCCCTGTTGGACCAATATTGCCTACATCTTGATGCGCCATAGACTGAAACTATTCTTGCTGGTGAATTTCTCGATTTCATATTTAGTCGATGACATATTTGCAGTCATATCAACGATTTAGGTGACAACAGAAGCAACTTAAAATATCAAGAGCACAACTACTTTGCAAATATTGCAAAAGCAGTCAAAACGAAAGCTCTGATACCAGTTTGTCGAGTAAGAACCGACCCGAACACGTCAATATGATTGCAAATAAATTTATTAGAAAATAAAGATACATGTAAAAAAAATCACAGGAACACGAGAATTTACGTGGTTCGGCTTTTAAGCCTACCTCCACGAGTAGAGGCGACGAGAAATATTACTATAATAAGTAGAAGATTACAAGTATTTTAACACTCAAGAAACACTACCCAATAGTTCACGACTCCACTTCCTAAAATACCCAAAAAAATACTACACGGATTGATCTCTAATCTCACTCTCGGCTTGCACTTGCTTTTTTTCACTCTTGCTTGTTCTTTGCCGAGGCTCAATGGCCTATTTATATACATAATAACCAACCTTGCCTTTAATGCAAGGATTGAACAAAATCCATAACCATTAATAATGTGTAGATTTTAGTGAAAGAATAGAAACCAAATTTTGACGAGTTAGGTTCGGTGCCTAACTTTGATAAAGCAAGGTGAGATGAATTTCAAACCATCACGGCTGTGTGAAATATTTGAACAGCATATATTTTCAATAATATTATTTTATTTATAACAAGAAGTAATAAAATTTATGAAATTGAAGAGAATTCCGGGCGGGAAAAAAAAATTGGTAAAAACGCAGAAGAAGAAACAAAGACGTCGTTTTCTGCTAATTGCTAAACAGCCAAACTCATGGTCGTGGTCGTCTTCCCATTTCAAGTTCGTAATCTAATCTTTAAATATTTGCAATTTCGAGTAATTTCAGCACAACAATTAAAACCCGTAATGCCAAACAACACCACAAACTTCTGTCTTCATGAAAAGACAACAATAAATTCATCAGTTTTACCTGTTCAAAGAAAAGAAAGTAAGAAGACCGTAAATTTTAAGAATCAAATCAAACTAATCAAAATGGAGACCTGTCTTTTAAACTTTAATCTCATTTCATCTTCTTCAATGTCATTGTTTAGCTTAACTCTAACTACCATCAGCTAGCCTTCCCCTATAAAGAGCCCCCCTGGTTCCATCTCCTACGATATCTCTCAATCCACCATTTCATCAATAACAAAGCTGAACAAACTCTTCAAAACTACCAGCATTGGCCGTTATAAAGAACCAAGAAGTTCTATCTATCTTCTTGTTAATTCAGCTTTTGGGTTTCATCATTTGAAGAAAATGGTGATGTTTTTTGATAGTTATATTGTCGGGGCAATCTTGGTTTCTCTTCTTGTCTTTGTTTTTATTTTCATTTTGCATAATAACAATAGGAAGAAGAAATTTGAGAAAGCTTCTAGGGAATTTAAGCTCCACAACGACGTTGTTAATGGCACCGACATAGGAGAATGCTCGCCTGAAAATGGTTCAGGGGATGATGTTATCATTGTCGGTGCCAGTGTTGCTGGGGCTGCTCTTGCTCATACTCTTGGCAAGGTGAATTATGTTTTCTTCTAGTAATTGTTTTTCTTATGTACTATAATTTCCTGATTTTTATTGATTGATTTTGTTATATTTTGAGCCAATTAAGGACTTTTAATCATTTTGCATAAGGAAAAATTGGATTTTTTTTTTTTTTAAATGAGATTTCACCGTCGATGAAAATCTGGGTTTTCATTGCTTTGTCTTGAAATTTAGTTTATTTTTGCTTGCACTTAAACTACACATGGATACGAAATTGGCGTGCTTGGCATTATCTTATTGTAACAACAAATTGGTTCAGATATTGATTTTGTTTGCCATGGAAACGATAGTGTTTATATATATATATATATATATATATATATATTAATTATGTTTTGATTTTTATATTGGTCTTTGCCGTAAATTTGGATTTCCTGCTCCAATGATTGCAGAATTTTGAGTTTTAGAAGTGTTGTTGGGCAGCTAAACAGTGCAAACTTTATCAAATTGTAGCTATTGAATTTAAAATGGGATGATTGAACTTTGAAGTCACAAAATCTCAATTTGCTTTTTTTTTTCCTGTAAGATTCTATTATATTTTAAGAAACTCAAGAGTTAGATTAACTCGGATAGGTTGTTGTTAAGGAACAAGTACTAATAGCAACTTGAACTTTCTAGCGATCTAGCGTTCATCGTGTTTGGAAATTGCAGATTACTTGATTTCTGAAGCATTAGAATCATAGAAGCGCTTAAACTGGTGTTCCTTTACTATGATCTTTTCGAGTTATTTATTGCTAATGAAGCTACAAACTTTTTGCTAATTTCAGGATGGAAGGCGTGTTCATGTGATAGAAAGAGACTTAACAGAACCAGACAGAATTGTCGGGGAACTGCTTCAACCAGGAGGATACCTTAAACTAGTTGAATTGGGCCTTGAAGGTATGCAATTATGCGTGGATATTAACATGTATCTTATTACATTCTGAACAATCTTTGGGGTGGTTTTAGAAGTTAGTTGTTTTTGAACTGAATCTGTTCCCCTGATTGTTTCTTTTTTCTTTAAAATGCAATTTATAATTTTTGTTTCTTCTGATAATAGATTGTGTTGAGGACATTGATGCCCAGCGAGTGCTTGGATATGCTCTCTTCAAGGATGGGAGAAATACTAGATCGTCATATCCATTGGAGGAATTTTCGGCGTATGTTTCAGGGAGGAGCTTCCATAACGGGCGTTTCATACGAAGGATGAGAGAAAAAGCTGCTACTCTTCCCAAGTAATCTTTTTGCTTCCTGGATTCAATTATAAATGCATATTCATGGTTATAAACTTACAATTAATCTTCTTTGACCCTTGTATGTTAAAATTTCAGTGTACGGCTAGAGCAAGGAACAGTGACATCTCTGCTTGAAGAAAATGGGACAGTTAGAGGGGTCCAATACAAAACTAAGGATGGTGAAGAACAAAAAGCTTATGCTCCTCTTACTATTGTATGTGATGGTTGCTTTTCAAACCTACGCCGCTCCCTTTGCAACCCAAAGGTGAAGTTGCCATTTTGTAGTCTTTCTTTGACTACTTTCATTCTTCTTATCTAACAATTATTATAAACAATCCTGGTAACCAAGACATTATCTTTCGAGCTACAATTCTTGAGAGTTGCTTTGTCTGCTTCAATACTAAATATAATCCTTTAACTTGCATGACGTTCTGTTGGTGATGATGTTTTACAGGTAGAGGTACCCTCTTTTTTTGTGGGTTTGGTCTTAGAGAACTGTGAACTCCCATTTTCAAATCATGGGCACGTTATCCTAGCAGATCCTTCACCCATCTTGTTTTATCCAATTAGCAGCACAGAGGTTCGGTGCTTGGTCGATGTACCTGGGAAGAAAGTACCTTCCATTGCTAATGGGGAAATGGCAAATCAGTTGAAGACCATGGTTGCACCACAGGTATCTGCTAATTGTTGAATCATGATCTTAGAAAAACCCTCACTTATCTAGTTTCACCACAAAATGTAACTTTCATATTTTATTCATGATCAAACATTACTTGCATGCGGCAAACATTATTACCTTGGTTTAATCAAAGAAAGTGCTTCTTTCAGGTTCCACCTGAGCTTCATGATGCCTTCATAGCTGCTGTTGATAAAGGCAATATTAGAACCATGCCAAATAGAAGCATGCCGGCTGATCCTTATCCGACTCCTGGAGCACTTCTATTGGGTGACGCTTTCAACATGCGCCATCCTTTAACTGGTGGAGGAATGACTGTCGCTTTGTCTGATATTGTTGTACTTCGGGATCTTCTTAGGCCTTTGCATGACCTTCATGATGTAGCTTCCCTGACCAAGTATCTTGAATCATTTTACACATTACGTAAGGTCAGTTGGCTTCTTATGCTATGATCCTATTATGGTAACCATGGCTCTTTTGCCATATGTCATAAGATTTGCTTCTTATGCTATGAGTCCATGACTTTGAACGAGTATATGTCACATTTTTTTTTTTTTTTGGTTTATGAATAACCAAGTAAATTTGAGCCCAAGATAGTTTCATGCCACTTTTTTAATTCCAACTATCACCAGAGAAGAATTTGTTTGCTACTTAACCATCCTAGTGACTAGATTTTGATTTAATCTTCAAAAATCTGAAATGATGCTCTGGTGATGCTAGGAAAATTCTTGATTCTAGGCTCCACCGATGACATTAGGCCCCTGCTCTTTGCTATCGGAATGGTGTATGCAACGGGTCAAAAATGTTATTTTTAAAATTTTATTATTTGCTCATAATATGAGGTTTTTTGCTGCAGCCTGTTGCATCTACGATAAATACTCTGGCCGGTGCCCTTTATAAGGTGTTTTTGGCTTCCCCCAATCAAGCAAGGAGGGAGATGCGCCAAGCCTGTTTTGACTATTTGAGCCTCGGGGGTGTTTTTTCAACAGGACCCGTACCTTTACTCTCTGGTCTAAACCCTCGCCCATTGAGCTTAGTTCTTCATTTCTTCGCTGTGGCAATTTATGGAGTCGGTCGTCTGCTCCTACCATTTCCTTCACTTCAACGCATGTGGATTGGAGCTAGGTTAATTGCGGTATGTACTTTCAACCGTTTCTTTCTTTCCTGTCAATTGATTTCCTTTCTTTGTTTTGAACTTTTTCCCCATATCTGCAGAGGGCATCAGGAATTATATTCCCTATAATTACGGCTGAGGGAGTGAGGCAGATGTTCTTCCCTGCAACAATTCCAGCAATATATAGAGCTCCTCTTGTGAACTGATATGCCCCCATCATCGGTAGCTTCATCATTTTAGCACCCAGGATAAAAAGCCTGAACTACCTCTCTCTGCTTGGACCGGTGACTGATGAGTGCATGTTATATTGCATGTATACCGAGGACATTGTACAACTGTGATAATTAGAGACGTTTAGAAACTGTTCTTTCATTGTATTGTATGAACAAATCGATATACTCTAATGGAAAAGATTTTCTTCAGTCGTGTCGTCTAACATTGTGAAAAAAAATATTCAGCATGTTAATTTCTAGACCACCCATTTGATGGTTTTCTCTCCCTTTCATTATTAAAATATTTAATAAAATGTAGGTATACATTAGTAATTAGAAATTATATAAATAATTTCTGAATATATATATATATATTCAAAATTTGTAAGAAATTATAATACAGTTAATATGTCGATTGAAAATGATCACGGAAATTACATTATTTGTTAATCTTATAAAGTACAAAAAACAAAAAACAAAAAACATTAGTATTATTTAAAATTACTAAAAACTCTTAAATTATATTCTTCCGTACATTTTTCTAATTTAAATGTCCACGTATTTAATTATTTGATTGCATGAATAAGAAAAAAAAAACAAAAGAATACAACTTGTTATGAAATACGCCAAGTAGATAATAGATTTGGCGGTTTGATAACTTTTATTTTAAATTTATATTTACACAATTAATTGTATTAAAGATCATGGATTAGCCATGGGCAATTTATGCTACCTTCGATGATTCTCTTAGGTTTTGTACGTTAGATCAGAAAGGTGTGAGGATGAACTAAAAAAAGTGAAAAAAAAAATAAAATAAAATGAATATTAGGTGTGATTGGTAAAAAAAAAAAAAAAAAGTGAAAAAAATAAATATAGATTTTTACAATTTTTTTTCCAAAGTAAATCATTTTAAATTGAGAAAAAAAAAAAAAAAAGAGAAGATGAGACTCTATGTAGAATTTTTAGATTTTGCCATTTTTATTTTAATTTAGGAAGACTGTACTTAATGATTAAAACATTTATTTTTTATTTTTTCTTTTTATTTTTAAACTTTATTGAAAAAATGAATGGTTCAAACCTTTTTATCTTTCTTACCAAATATTTTTTAAAAATTTTCTTCCAATTTTTCATTTTTCTTTTGTGTACCTTAAAGAGCACAATCTAGCAGGGTTGTATTGTAATGGAACCTTGATGAGGACCAAAAGGCAATGACATTTCATTTAATTCATGTCGAAATTAATCTTTCTAACATAAATAATGTAGAATTTAAATTTTATGGTTGACTCGTTTTGATATTATGATACAATTAATTTTTATTAACACTTCCATTCGAGATTGAAACAATTATTTGTCTCAAAAAACACAAAAGAATTGTTTATAAAAAATAATGATAGGTAAAACCAAATAATTTTGGCTAATAACCACTTAATTTGTTAGTGGGATATTGAGTTTTTAATTTTAATGATTATGATTCAAATTTTAATGATCTTAGTTATAAAAAATAAAATATATTTTTTTTATTTTGACGTATATTTTGATCTTAAGACTTCTCAAATGGTCCGTTGTTAAAGGATCTTTTGAGAGTAATTAGGATTTTAGGAATTAGATTTACTAAGTCTTTTTATATTTTGAAATGATGTGTTAGGGTTTAAATATAATAATTGTCTTTTTTATATCTTAAGTTTTTAAATAATTTATTATTAAATTTATTTTGATATTATAATCCTCAAGTTTCAAATTTAACAATCATTCTTTCTTTAATATTTTATTGTCAATCAGATTATGCATTAATGTATTAATCTTTCTTTAATCTTACATCTCTTTCCTAAACTTAAATACATCTTATAAGAAGTATGTTAAAACCTAAACTTTTGAGTTAACTGAAAACCGATTTATTTTGTGGCTGTGTGAAATGTTTGATATATATATATATATATATAATTACTACTCTCATTTTTCTTATAAATTGTTAAAATAAAAAGCAATGAAATTTATGAAATTGATAAGAATTTAGGTAGCGTTGTTGAAATCAAATTGAATCAATTAATTGAATCAATTGAATTAAGAATTAATAGTTTAATTAGTCCGGTCTATTATATTGTATTGTCTGAATACGTATAAAATTGATTTAATTGATAAAAAACTGATTTAATATATATTTTAAACATTTTTTTAAGTTGATGATATTTAAAACTTTAACCTTTTAATTTTATATTAAAAATAACATCATTAATTTTGACATATATTTTTATTAATTATTTATTATATTTAATATTCTTTAATATAAATATTTTTTTAAAATATTTAAAATTTTATTTAAATGAACCGTCCATCAAATTAAAAATCAAAGTTCTAAAGGTCTAATAAATTGAAAATCGAAGGTCTAACAAATTATTTTAACCTTGAACGCAGGGCGAGAAAAATGATATGATATGAATCAACGGCACAAATAAAAAATGCGGAGGAAGAGACAAGACAAAGACATCCTCTCCTGCTACTTGTTAAAGGCCAACAGCCAAAATCATGGTCATGGTCTTTAGTGGTCATCTTCCCATTTCAAGTTCGTAATCTAATCCTTAAATATTTGCTATTTCAAGTGATTTCAACACAACAATTAAAAACCGAATACCAAACAAGACCACAACCTTTGTTTTCACGAAAAGACAACAACACAGTCACCAGTTTTAACTGTCCAAAGAAAAGAAGTAGAAGACTGTAAAATTTAAGAATCAAATGAAACTAATCAAAATGGAGACCTGTTTTTTGAACTTTAATATTATTTATTTCATCTTCTTCAGTGCCATTACTTAGCTTAACTCCCAACCACCATCAGTTAGACTTCCCCTATAAAGAGCCCCCTGGTCCCATCTCTTGCAATATCTCTCAATCCATCACCACATATTAGAGTTTTTTTTATCAATATCAAAGCTGAAAAAACTATTCAAAACTACCAGCATTTGCCGTTGTTGAAGGAACCAAGAAGTTCTATCTCTCTTCTTGCTAATTCCGCTTTTGGGTTTCATCATTTGAAGAAAATGACGATGGTTTTCAATAGCTATATTGTTGGAACATTCTTGGTTTCTCTTTTCGGCTTTGTTTTTCTTCTCATTTTGCGGCGTAATAATAACAATAGGAAGACACAATTCGACAAAGGTTCCAGGGAATGTAAGATCCAAAACGACGTTTTTAACGGCACTGACATAGGGGAAAGCTCGCCTGAAAGTGGTTGCGGCGATGACGTCATCATTGTCGGCGCCGGTGTCGCCGGTGCTGCTCTTGCTTATACTCTTGGCAGGGTAAATTCTTGTTTCTTCTTGTAATTATTTTTGCTGTGGACTAAAATTTCCTGTTTTTTTTGTTGACTAATTTTGTTAAATTTTGAGACAGTTAATAAAATTTAGTAATTACTCTAGAGAAAAGTTGGGTTTTTTCTTTAATGAGATTTCATTTCACTTTTGCTGAAAATCTGGGTTTACATTGCTTTGGATTGAAATTCAGTTTATTTTTGCTTGTACGTAAACTACGCATGGATACACTTCACGAAATTAGCGTGCTTGGCATTATC
Organism: Adansonia grandidieri; assembly: GCA_038382065.1. Lineage (NCBI taxonomy): Eukaryota > Viridiplantae > Streptophyta > Magnoliopsida > Malvales > Malvaceae > Adansonia > Adansonia grandidieri. The sequence continues at coordinate 2,875,207 of JBBYHK010000005.1, forward strand.
TTCTGAGTTTGACTTTGTCGACGTAATAGCAATTGAAATGATAGTTAACATATATATATATATATATATATATATATTAAGTCTGTTTAGATATTGAATTTAGAATTTAACTTGCTAATAACTTTGCTAACTAAATGAAGTACGAAAATTTGGTAATATACGAATGGTTGAATTGAACATTGAAGTAACAGCATCTCAATTTGAAAGTAAGATTCCAGAATAGTTTAAGAAACTCGAGTTGGATAGATTGTTAAGGAACAAGTACAAGATACTGACTTAAACTTACTTGGGATCTTTCTTTCCATCGTGTTTGCTTTGTTTTTGGAAATTGCAGATTACCTGATATCTAAAGCATTAGAATCACAGTAGCGCTTAAACTGCGATGATCTTTTTGTTTTATTTAGTGCTAATTCAACTACAATCCTATTGGTAAGTTCAGGATGGAAGGCGTGTTCATGTGATAGAAAGAGACCTGACAGAACCAGACAGAATTGTTGGGGAACTGCTGCAGCCAGGAGGGTACCTTAAACTAGTTGAATTGGGCCTTGAGGGTATGCAATTATGCTTGGAAATTAAAATGCATCTTATGACATTTTGAACAAACTTTTGGGTGGTTTAGTAGCTACTTGGTTTTGAGTTGAATTTGTTCCCCTTAATGTTTTTTTCTGCGAAATGCAATTTATAATTTTTATCTCTTTGGATTACAGATTGCGTAGAGGACATTGATGCCCAGCAAGTGCTTGGATATGCTCTCTTCAAGGATGGGAGAAATATTAGATTGTCATATCCCTTGGAGAAATTTCAAGCCGTTGTTTCCGGGAGGAGCTTCCATAACGGCCGTTTCATACAGAGGATGAGAGAAAAGGCTGCAACTCTTCCCAAGTAAGCTCTCTGTCTGCCTGGATTCATGATGCATGCATATTAATGGTTATAAACTTACAATTAATCCTTCTTGACTCTTGTATGCTCAGTGTACGGATAGAGCAAGGAACAGTAACATCTCTGATTGAAGAAAATGCGACAATTAGAGGGGTCCAATACAAAACTAAGGATGGTGAAGAACTAAGAGCTTATGCTCCTCTTACTATTGTATGTGATGGTTGCTTTTCAAACCTACGCCGCTCTCTTTGCAACCCAAAGGTGAATTTGCCATCTTATAGTTGTTCTATGAGCACTTTCTTTCTTCTTATCCAACAATCGTTATAAACAATCCTGGTCACCAAGAAATTATCTTTCAAGCTACAATTTTTCAGAGTTGCATTGTCCACTTGAATACTAAATATAATCCTTTATCTTGCTTGTGGTTTTGTTGGTGATGATGTTCTACAGGTGGATGTACCCTCTTGTTTTGTGGGTTTGGTCTTGGAGAACTGTGAACTTCCATTTCCAAATCATGGGCACGTTATCCTAGCAGATCCTTCACCCATCTTGTTTTATCCAATCAGTAGCACAGAGGTCCGATGCTTGGTTGATGTACCTGGGACGAAAGTACCTTCCATTGCTAATGGGGAAATGGCAAATCATTTGAAAACCATGGTGGCACCACAGGTATTTGCTAATTATTGATGCATGGTTACAGATAAAGCCTCGTTTTTTGGTAGTTTCACCATTAACTTTCATATTTTTTCATGATCAAGCATTGCTTGCCTGCTGCAAACATTAGTTGTTTGGTTTAATTAAAGAAAGTGTCAATTTCAGGTTCCACTGGAGCTTCATGTTGCCTTCATGGCTGCTGTTGACAAAGGTAATATTAGAACCATGCCAAATAGAAGCATGCCAGCTGATCCTCATCCGACTCCTGGAGCACTTCTAATGGGTGATGCTTTCAACATGCGCCATCCTTTAACTGGCGGAGGAATGACTGTGGCATTGTCTGATATTGTTGTACTTCGGGATCTTCTTAGGCCTTTGGATAACCTTCAAGATGCACCTTCCCTGACCAAGTATCTTGAATCATTTTACACGTTACGCAAGGTCAGTTGGCTTCTTATGCTATGATCCTGTTTTAGTAACCATCACTCTTTTGCCATATATTGCAAGGTTAGCTTCTTATGCTATGATTCTATGATCTTGACCGAGTACCTAGCAGAGTTTTTTCCCTTTTTTTTTTTGGTAAATAACCAAGTAAATATGAGCCTAAGATAGTTGGATGCCATTTTTGGTTTAATTGAAACTATCACCACAGAAGAATTTGTTCCAACTACTTAACCATCCTAGTGACTCGGTTTTGATTTTATCATCAAAAATCTGAAAGGATTTTCCAGTGATATTCATGAATAAAGCTAAAAAATTCTTGATTCTAGACTCCATTGACGCATTGAGCCTCTTCCCTTTCCAACTGGAATGGTGCATGCGGGGACTTAGAGATTTTATTTTTAAAATCCTTTTGTTTGCTCATAATATGATTTTTTTTTTTTTGCAGCCTGTTGCATCTACGATAAATACTCTGGCTGGTGCCCTTTACAAGGTATTTTCAGCTTCCCCTGATCAAGCAAGGAGGGAGATGCGCCAAGCCTGTTTTGACTATTTGAGCCTAGGGGGTGTTTTTTCAACAGGACCTGTAGCTTTACTCTCTGGTCTAAACCCTCGTCCATTGAGTTTAGCTCTTCATTTCTTTGCTGTGGCAATTTATGGAGTCGTTCGTCTGCTCCTGCCATTTCCTTCACTTCAACGCATGTGGATTGGAGCTAGGCTAATTTCGGTATGTACTTTCAGTCCTTTCTTTTTGTTTCGATCAATTGATTTTTTTACTTTGCTCTCAGCTTTTGCACCCCTTTTGCAGAGTGCATCGGGAATTATTTTCCCCATAATCGAGGCAGAGGGAGTGAGGCAGATGTTCTTCCCTGGCACAGTTCCAGCAATATATAGAGCTCCTCCTGTCGACTGATATGTCCTCTTCATCGGTAGCTTCAGCTTTTTAGCATTGAACTACCCCCTCTGTGCTTAGGCGGATGACTAATTAGTTCATGTTATGTTGCATGTATATCGAGGATATTGTATAACTGTAGTAATTAGAGATGTTTGGAACTGTTCTTCGTATGAAAAAACCAAAATACTGTAATTGAAAAAAATTCTTTACTCGTGTTTTGTAACATTGTGGTCAAAAGAAAAACGGATTCAGCATGTTGACCAAATAGCTTTTAACAATCAGAACATTGAGGTAAGAATATTACTTGAACAAAACACAATGGAAGCTGGAAGAAAGCCTTCATTCATAAACCTGCATGCAATAAATTGGTCCCAACAAAACTAACAACAAGAAATAGACCTATTAAACTTATTGGATTGAAATGATAATGACTTACATGTTTAACTGACTTCGTAACCTGAGTACCGTAACCTGAGTACCGTAGCCACATGAGTTTGATCTCCCCTTTTAGTTGAAGGGAAATCAACAAATCTATAGCGAATTTGCGTTTTGCACTGCCAAGTCTACGATTTGGGGTTTCTGAAACCTCCCAAATTTGATTGCAAATCGACGTTGTCCTTTATGGCCTGTCAATGACGGCCAGCAAACGATTCTTACGCTAGGCATCTTCAAATCTTGCCTTCGAATCCTTTGTCAACTTCAAATGATCTTTTGACAAAAGCATATAAACTGATTGATTATTTCTCTGTGTCTCAAGGAGAAACCCTGTAATAATTCTTGCAAGCCTTGAATTACTATGAGCTGCACAAGCACCGAAGAAGGTCTACCAGATATTGAAATTGAATAGACTTCAATATGCTGACTGTCTATTACTCTTTCAGCTTCATCGAGATACCCTGCCTGACCAAGAAGGTCAACCATGCAAGAAACGTGATCTCCTCCAGGCACAAAGACATACTCAAATTACCATGGAATTGAATATCAAAGTGGCATCATCAACTAAACCAGCATGGCTGCAAGCAGAAAGAACAGTAAATATTGCCTGCTCAGGTTTGATCCTACTGCATATTTCATTGACCTCGAAACAGTGGACAGCTTTTTTGCATTTTCTCCATGCTGTGTAAAAACAGAGATGAAGGGATTCCAAGAAACTGTCCTTTCCAAGCATCTCATTAAAACACTCTCGAAGACCAATTTAAAATGCCACATTTTGCATTCATTGCCTAAAGATGTTTCTAAAGAAAGATCGTAACCTGAGTATGTAACCATGAAGGTTTTTTCCATGACTCAAGGACGAGATGCTGGCACAAAGATTCATAGCAATGCTAAGTGCATATATTCACAAAAGATGCGCAAAAAAAAAAAAAAACTCATTTATAGTTTTTTTTCTGAAACATAAAATAAATAAATTGTTTAATAAAAATTTATATATATTCGAATATTTAAAATAATAGGAGTTGGGCCTAGCAAACTTACCCAATCTAAGTTGTTCAAGCCCGTTCAAAATTTTGGTGGCTTTTGAGCCGTGAAAACCTTGGTATTTAAATTTCCGTTGAAGGGCTTTGCTATTTAGCATTCGCCGTTCTGAAACTTTTCCATCCGAGAAAATGCTGGAAAATGGAAACATCTGCTCAGAAATAGCTTAAAGCGTTTGCCTCCTAAACAACATAAAACAATGCGAAGATTTTCTTCCAAAACACTCTCGCTTATCCGCAAACACCGTTATCTATCACCATCCTCGTTTCCAAATATCTACCACTTCCACCTCATTCCAACCGGTTCGAAACCTGGGTTCGGTTTAGTTACCCTCAGAACCCCACAACCCAAAATTAAACCCGACGACGACCAACAAGCCGATGACCTTGCTTCCGATGTCGAAAAGATCTACAGGATCCTCCGAAAATTCCACTCTCGAGCCCCAAAATTAAACCTCGCTTTACAACAGTCTGGCGTCGTTTTTCGCCACGGTTTAACCGAGCGCGTTTTGAACCGTTGTGGCGATGCCGGTAATTTAGGTTACAAGTTCTTCAATTGGGCATCGAAACAGCCCGGATATCACCCAAGCTATGAAATTTACAAAGCAATGATAAAGATTTTAGGCAAAATGAGACAATTTGGCGCCGTTTGGGCATTACTTGAAGAAATGAAAAGTGAAAATCCCCATTTCATTACGGCAGAGTTATTTATTGTTTTAATAAGAAGGTTTGCTTCTTCACGAATGGTTAAAAAAGCCATTGAAGTGTTCGATGAAATGCCGAAGTACGGTTGCCCGCAAGACGAAGTCGTGTTTGGCTCTTTATTAGATGCCTTATGTAAAAATGGGAATGTAAAAGAAGCAGCTTTAATTTTTGAGGAAATGAAGGTAAGGTTTAAGCCTAATTTAAAGCATTTTACTTCTTTGTTATATGGTTGGTGTAAAGAAGGGAAGATTTTGGAAGCTAAACATGTGTTGATTCAAATGAAAGAAGCCGGCTTCGAGCCTGATATTGTGGTTTATAACAATTTGTTAAGTGGGTATGTTTTGGGAAACAAAATGGGGGATGCTTTTGATTTGCTTAAAGAAATAAGGAGGAAAGGGATTGACCCGAATACATGTTCATATACCATTGTGATTCAGGGACTTTGTAAGGCCGATAGAATGGTAGAAGCAATGAGGGTTTTTGTTGAAATGGAGAAAAATGGTTGTCACGCTGATGTTTTGGCTTATACCACTTTGATATCTGGGTTTTGTAAATGGGGAAAGGTTGAGAGAGCTTATGAGCTTTTGGATAGGATGACAACAAAAGGGCTTATGCCAAATTCGTTGACTTATTTGCATATTATGGTGGCTCATGAGAAGAAGGAAGAACTAGAAAAGTGTTTGGAGTTAATAGAGGAGATGAGGAAGATTGGTTGTGTTCCTGATGCTGCTATTTATAGTGTGGTTATTCGATTAGCTTGTAAGTTAGAGGAAGTTAAAGAAGCTGTTCGAGTTTGGAATGAGATGGAAGGAAGTGGATTTAGTCCTGGAGTTGATAGTTTTATTGTTATGATACATGGTTTTGTTGCGCAAGGCTGTTTGGTTGAAGCCTGTGAGCATTTTAAAGAAATGGTTGGAAGAGGTCTTTTTTGTGTTCCTCAATATGGGGTTTTGAAGGATTTGTTGAATTCTTTGTTGAGAGATGAGAAGCTTGAAATGGCCAAGGATGTTTGGAGTTGTATTGTTAGTAAAGGATGTGAACTTAATGTGTCTGCATGGACAATATGGATTCACGCCCTTTTCTCAAAGGGGCATGTGAAGGAGGCCTGTTCATATTGTCTGGAAATGATGGATGTGGATTTAATGCCACAGCCGGATACCTTTGCAAAGCTCATGAGGGGTTTGAGGAAACTGTATAACAGGCAGATCGCAGCTGAGATTACAGAGAAGGTGAGGAAGATGGCTGCAGATAGAGAGATCACTTTTAAGATGTATAAACGGCGAGGGGAGAGAGACTTGAAAGAAAAAGTAAAGGAAAAGGCAGATGGTAGAAAGAGGAGGGCTCGTCGACGTCGGTGGGGTTCGGCCAATAGTAGATCCGGCATTTTGTAGCTTTAATGCAAGTATATATGTCAAGTAGTGAACCCAATCACAGAATTATTGGTTAGATTGCTTCTCAGACAGCAATAAAATTTGCATTCGTTATGGATTGGAGAAATGAGGAGCCTCTATATTCTTTAGAAGCAGTTAGCTTGTTCCGCAGGGCGCTGGAAAGAACCCCATGATCACTGCATTTAGATGTCAAGTATTTTTTTTTCTTGCCCATTATCACTCCTCTTTTGGTATTTGTTGTATTTATTACATCTAGCTTTCCTTCCTAGAAATATTTTTTTATTCAAGGCTTGGCTGGGCTGCAATTAAGTTCTAATCAGGCCTAGAGTCCTTGATTGATGTGATTGCTTATTATGAGCATATGGAATGCTTTGACTTCAGTTTTCATACAAATGGTACAATATTGTTGCTAGTAACTGTATGTGAGGAAAAAATGATTTTTTTTTCTTTTAATTTCTCATTTTACTGTGTCTTTTAGTGAAGGTGGAAGTAGAGCAGAACCGCTGCCAAAGCCCGAAGGAGTTTGCAAATCAGAAGCATAGCGCTTAATTTAGCACGCATGACCTTGCTTTCTGGGTCTTTTGTAGTGTAGACTCTGGTTCTTTGGACAAACTGCTTATAGTCTTATTTATCTGATTATGATTAAGGGCATATAGAAGTCTTTTATAAGGTTGGATGTATAGAGTAGTTATGTTCTGAGTTTGCAACTCCAATGGCATCAACTATTGAATAGCAAATAAATCACTGCCTTTCCTGGAACTAATCCTTCATATGACAGCACCTACTATATGGACCAGAAGTGACAAACGATTGAATTTCATTTCATATTCTTTGGACTTGAAAGAAGAATGTTCTTAAAATGGATTGTTGAAATTGTAGGTGAGATGACCTTAAATTCATTAATGTGCTGATTTGTGGTTTGTCTCAGTCCTTTCCTTCTTATCATTCCCCGGGATTTTATATTAGTTTGGTTCCTGTATTAGCACTGTTTTTCATTGTATTACCCATTCTAGTTGCCCGTAATTAAGCTATGCATGGACACCCTGCATTGTTCTTAAGTCAAGTTGAGCTGGTTTTTGTTAAATCGTAAATTGTTTGACTTCTGTGTTTTCCTTCTCATGTTTTGGTCCTGCACTCAGATACCTTTCATATATGAAGATTATTGTGGTGTATTATGAATATATTAACTTGTTTTTCTTCTAGGAACCTTTTGATGCAACTCTTTGACCATTTTGTTGAGCTTCTATGTGAATTGTGGTCTAGAAACTGCTCGGCAAGGTGATTGTGGCTTTGCAAACCCTCTTTCATCAGTCTCATCATTCAAGATGGAGCAAAACTGTATTTGCTTATTGGTTCTGCCAACAAATTATGGGAGATAACTTTTTTCTTTTAAGTGAGATGCTCGGAAGATGTGCTACAATATATACCTCTGTCTTTTTGCAAGGGAATGAAGGATCTCCTTTTATTCACTTGATAATGGTCCCATATCCACTTTTCTAGATAAAATTTGAAAATCAAGCAAGCTTATTCTGGAGGCAACAAACACTCTAGACTAGATTTGGCAATCCATGCACGTGTGTTGTGTCTTGTGTTTTTTTTTGTTTTTTTTTTTTTTGTTAGTCGTGTAAATAGAAACATAATATAAATTATTAATTTTGTTAAAATTCTAAACACAAATATGATATGTGTTTTAAACATGTCATGCTAATTGAGTTTAAACATATCGTATCATGTTTGTTGTACTATTTTTGTACTTATTAAATGTATTGCAATTTCATAGCGTGTCCAAAATTGATAGGTGTATTCTAGACTATGCCTATTTTATTGAATTCAGAATCATGGATAGTAGAGAACTTGAATATATACCTAATATAATCAACTTCTACTACTAATTTCAATCTCTAAGCAACTCTTTTGTATTCTGCTATTCTCAAGGGTACTGTTATTCAATTCACTAATTTTACACTGCCTAACTTTAGCAGTTTATCGTAATTGACAAACCACGATTATAGAATTCAAAATTGTTCCTTCCAATAGTCAAATCTATAAGTTTTACAGTATCATATGCATAATGAAAATCCTTCTACCTTTTTGTAGGTTTGTGCTTTATTTTATGGATTGAGATATCATTAACTTTCATGTCGATGATCTGTCTCATCAAAGATCTCCTCCTGCGTGGGCGAAAATAGTAAGGCCATTATATAATTGTTTTTCTTTGGAGGAAAAAAATTTACATTTTAATTTTATTCAACTTACCTGCAAAAGCTCTTCAATGACATCTTCAAGTGTTATTATGCCGGTAGCTTCCCCATCTCCAGTGGTCACTGGAAGTGAATCATCATTGATTTGCAGTATTTCTGAATGGAAGTCCCTTGCCCATTTCTTGCTTTTAGTTGACGGTCTCTGCGAATTTCCATCTAAACTCTTCCATTTCTTGACTGATCTTTTGCTTGGGAAGCATTTCCCTGGTTGACGCTTTTCGCCGGCGATATCCACCTTCACTTCTCTGTTTGAGAGTTCACTGGCTGTCTGCTCTGTTTTGTTGTTCTGCTTTACAACAACAGCCATATGGCTGTGACCTTTTTGAAACTCATTTAGTATGTCATATAAAGGCATTGACTCAGGAACCCTGGCATACACAACACAGATGTTAAAAGGAAATCTCAACGTCACAGAATGTGACTCTGTGCTTTGTTTAGCAGATAACAATCTTATTACTCCTTGTTATGTTTTGGAAATTCAATCCATGTTACTCACAACTCAAGTGCAAGTGTCAGATATAAAGGTATATTTATTTTTTTCTTAAAGTTTTTACATTTATTTGGATTGAAAGATCCTTGAAAGATCATATTTTTATACCTATAGTAAAAAATGTGTCGGACATGGATATTTCAAAAAAACTAAAAACTTGGACCAACATAATATTTAGCCAATGAAAGGCATAGATTTGTGCTTCTGCAGCCACACTTACGTCCGTGGTCCAGGGACTGGTGCGTGCAGTTCAACGATAATTTCTTCATCAATGGCGGTCAGTGCATAAAATGGACTTTTAACAGGTAAACATTTGGGTAGCACAATTTTAGGTTCCAGTTAAGGAAAAACCTATATTTATGTTTTTACTCAAACTTCTATAAACATTATCTTCTTTCGTACAAAGAAGGCCAGGAATTAAGGGTAAGAGAGATTGTAAATGTTAAGATTCGAACAGACAAGTTGATATTTTCTTTTAAAGGTGATTATATAAATCAACTGAGTTAAGTTCTGAATTGTTCGAAAAACATTATCTTATTATGCATATATCTACATCCTTTGTGTTTTTGTGTAGCTCAGGATCAGTAAAACTACCTTGGAATCCTGCGAATGGTGATGTTTTTCACAGGCACCTCAGCTGCTGGATTGATGGTCAATAAGTTCTTCACCTAATATCAAAACTAGATTATTAATGAAATTTTGACACAAAATCATTTTATATTGGACTGACAGGCAGAAAAGATTGCAAGAGACCAATTTGCAGCAAGAATTTGATACATATATATATATATAGACAAAAAAGGTCGAGAAAATAATGAAAAAGGATATAAATAATGAAATTCAAACTTCAAATTTGTTGGATCCTGGTTGCATAAATTAATCAAGTTCTGAGTTTGGAATTTGATAATTTTCAAGCTTGCTGAATAAGTGATAACAACGAAATGAAAATGTCAGAATGGTCTGAATAGAATAAAATAGAATTACCAAAATAAGCCCGATTATGTTCTCTATTCTCTCATGGTAAACAGGTACCCTGCTATGCCCTTTCTCTAGAATTAACTTCATCAAATCCCTGCATGTTCTTGGATTGCAAATAGTTAATGCATCTGCTATAGTAAATTTAACCAAATTGTCTTTAATCGCGGCTCTTCTAACCTGTCCAACTTAGCATTAATGTTAATTGCAAAAGTTTCTGATATAGGAGTCATTGCATCAATTGCTGTTTTCTGACTTAGTTCAAGTGCTCCTGCTATGATCGTTGTCTCATCATGCGTCAATTCTCCACCTTTGCCAGCCTACGCAAAAAGTCCAGAGAATGTAGCTTTGCGGCTATTTTGATTGATTAGATTCATGGTTAAGGACATCATCCTTACCTCATTTCCGTGCAAATCAACGAGCGTTTTCAGCTCAGCACGGCGGAAAAGAGCCTCATGTCCTTCCCCCAGGAGAAGATCTAATAGCTAATAAAAGAGAACAATAGTCAGAGATTCCCAAGTAATTAGAGAATTCGTAAAGAGAATTTTCACCTTGCTTATTGGATATGCAACTGGAAAACAAATCCAGACAAGAACTCGAACAAATGGAGCAACCTTTGCACCTATCGCCAATCCGTATCGCGTACAAATTGCTTGGGGAACAATCTGGATTGTCAAAAGAGCAATTTTAACTAGAAGAAAAAGCTTAGACAAGCCTAAACATGAAACTGCTCAGAACCTGAAATATGGAACTTACCTCACCAAACATAAGTATCAGGGTGACCGAAATGAGAATAGCACCCCAAGCTGACACCAAGCTGTCCAGAAAGATTGGAAGGGCCTGAAAAACCAGTAAACTGAAAAGAGCTAGAAACTTCCCACTGTGAGTGAGAAAACTATATATATAAAACATGAACATAGTCGAAGAATTCTTACCTCCATAGCTGCAGCATTGCAGATTAACAGAGTGCAGAGAAGCAAATGTTGTCTCCTAACAACTGGAAGTATCTTCGCTGTCAAAAACACAGCCAATGGTACTTATTTAAAGGAGATGAAGAAGAAGAAGAAGCAAGTTCTTTACCAAAAAAAAAAAAAAAAAAGAGGGTATCAGAAGATCATTACTGGCATGTTTACTATCGGTCGGCGTTCCGGACTTAGCAAGAACTTCAAGATCAACTAGGCTCAAAGACATGAGCCCCATCGTGAGTCCAGACATCAACCCAGCAAACAACACGAGACCAGCAACTACAGTGATCCTAACAAAGAACCCTGTTTCGCAGCAATGGTACTCGACCGCCATTCACTTCCTTTCTCGCTGCTCTCTTTGTTATCTGATAAGATTTCTTTATGTAAAGATTACAACATTAATGTAAGTCTACATTAAGACCTTAACTAATAGTGTAACTTACTCGACAGGTATAGACAGAATAAAATTAAGATTCGACTAAATGTTAAACGAAATGTCTGGGAATTAACCTTTATTCTTTTTTTCTTTTTTTTTGATTCCTTCAAAAGAAAGGGGAGATTGGAAGGTGATCAAGACAACAATGTGAAACAGGTGTTTTATCAGTTAGAAGTTAGAACATCGAACAATGCCTAGTTCTGTAAACTATTCTGTTTACATATGATCGATCACATTTGAACTATAACAGTGGTTTGCATAAAATTTTTTCCCTTTTTTTACCATGAATTAATGATAAATTGATAAATCTCAAGCCTTTTAAGTTTTCTTATTTTTTGATAAAGAAAAACTCAACCCCAATATTCACTCTCTTACCACTTCAAGGTATTTCTTTATACATGAAAATGTTGTAAATGCAGAAATCATTATTTAGGAATAAGAATAACTTGCAAAGGTTACTTAACCTTTGGGGATGCTTAATGGGTTTTTTGTCCTTCCTACTGTTTTTTTTTTCTTTCCATATAGCTGCATTAGGCCACAGTAAAGCAGGTTTGATTCTTTGCTAAAAAAAGTAAAAGTAAAAGTAAATCTTATAATATTAAACACGATTAGAAGTATATGAAATGAATAAAATAATTAAAATATAATATGAATTTATGTCTCAAAATTTATATAATATAAATTATTATCGTATTAAAATTTATATAAATATAAAATATTTTAAATATGATTATGACAAGATAAAATACATGAATTATCATAAATCCATTGAATTAAATCTAGAAACACAACTTAGTCCAGTAATTAATACAGTCACTTTTAAAAATGACATTGGTAACACTTCATATAGTGCAAACTATGAACTAATTTATATGAAAAAAAAGTCCAAGATTAATCAGAAAATCCTTGTCATTGCTCACTAGAGATTTTTTGTTTTAACTAAGAAAAAGGGGAAAAAATGATGGTGACCCTCTTGAGGAGCTTGCTTAGTTTCAATTGAAGGATCTTGAACTTGATGCTACTAAGATTTGATGTTGGGTCGCAAAGGATGGGGTTTTCACAGCTAATTTTCTTTCTAGATTCATAATCTTGTCTTTGCTTAAATTAAAAGCTCTTTTCTGGTGCGCAAGACACCAAAGGATCCACATAGATTTCAGCCTGCCGTGCCGACTAGGACATGCAACAAAAAGGTGTAAGAGTGGCTGGGAATATGACCCATGATTTGATTGAAAATTGGCCTACATTTTTTCTGGCATCTTGTTCTCTCAAGTGAAAAAGCAAGACTATTCTGGATTTGATGACATTATTCTAAGAACCAGATTAGGTCACAACTTGTTGAAGGTGAACTTTCTTTAAGATGGCATTTCATATTACTTTTGAGGGTGCTTTTTGAAAATTTAAATTTCAAAATATCGATTTTAAATTTAAAAAATAATATAAGTTTTTGTAATAAAATATATGTAAGTGTAATATTTATGATTAATTTTTAAGTTTATGAATTTGTTAAATACTTATTTAGTGTTAAATTGAACATCATATACCAATCATATCAATTTAAAAACAGCGAAATAGTACCAATGGTGTATCATTTTAGTTCTTGTACCAACTTATATCGGTTTATATCTAGTCAATATCAATCAGTATCGATGCATACCTGCCCGTGCCAGTTGGTACAATATTTTGTTTATATATATATATAATATTTTTAAATAATTTCATTTATTTGATTTTTTTAAAACTAATTTCTAATTTTTTATCTTGATCATTTTTATTTTTTTCATAATTAAATTTAAAAATAAATTATATTCATCAAAGTAGGTTATTGAACATAATCATTAATAATTTATTATATTTAAAATATTTTTATACTTATTTATTTGATGTTTAAAAATCTTAGATATTAGATATTTATAATTTTAAAATTTATATTTGCATATAAATATATATATACACGTCTAATAAAAATATATTTGCATGTCTATATAATATATATCTTATTAAAATTAATATTAATAATATAGTGTAGATCATATATATATATATATATATTAATATTAAAATATCAATTATTGGAGTGAATGTGAATATTACTACAAAAAGAAAATTATTCTAGCATTTTAACATGCTGCATGCGAAACTTGTTAGTCCAAGCCCAGTAGTCTTAATGGGCTTATAAGTCCGATCTCAGTCCCTTTCCCGCCAATCCCCAACCACCTCCTTCCTCTCCTCGTTCATGATCATCATCGTCATTTCTCTTTCGCTATACTCAACAATCTCTCCTTATTCACTATGAATTAATGGAGAACAATTTCAAGGAAGCAAAGCTTCGCAGAGTGGGGCATGTGTCATTGATATTTTCATTTTAGCCCATATTTTCTTTCGTAGATTGAAATATTACAATAGTTCAAACAATTTTTTGGCATCTTAGTCTTAGCTCTCTCGGGTCTTGGTTTTCATCAATGGTGCTGCTGGAGAAACTTAACTACAACTTCACAGCCAAAGTTTTGCTCTCCATACTAATTCATTCATATTGCATTGTGCTTGTGGTTGTTGTTCTTGACGGGCAATACCATTTTTTTCCCCCAATTAACAAGGAAAATCTAGATTGATTAATGCACTCTCAGATAGTGATCTGTAACTGATGCAATCTTAGGTGGCAGTTGAAGAATGATAACAGCAGGCAGGCAATTCATTTTATTCACTCTGGTGAATGTCAGCAATGTCGACACTCCCAAAATGGCGAACAGGGTCGAAAGCCTCTCGTTAGTGTGTGCGTGTATATGTATATGATGAATAAATAAGCCAAAAGTAACTTTTTAGATGGCTCTTTTCCTTTGCTTGACTATTACGGATGTGGAACTGGAATTTTCTAAGCAAGATGACTTAGGTTTGCAAAGCCATACTTTGTATATTTAGACTTATTTTGGTTGAGAAAAATATAATTTAAGAATTTTAAATGTTTATCGTGGTGAAAAAGTTTTTGAATTAAAATATTAAAAAATATATAAAATAATAAATGTTTAGAGAAATTAAAATAATAAAATTATTTTATTTTCAAAAAGTTGGTTCAATTGCAAAAATCGAAAAGTTTTTTTTTTTTTAAAGACTTTCAAACTATACTTTTAGTGGTTATTTTTTATCCATCTGACATTGTTGTTACAATAAAATAGAATTTTTAACCTAAAAAATCAAGCTAAAAACAATGTGAAACCCGACGTTCTCTTGAATTTTTTTAATGCAATTCCTTGCTTGCAATTTAGTAACTATCAAAGATGTGAACTGATACGATGCCGTATATGTCACCGACGCGCGAATAACTGCATCTCAATTCACAAAAAAACGCGCCATATGGCGAGCCATATCTGTCAGACGCGGATCTTTGCTTTCAACAAAACAAATTTAATTATTATTATTTTTTTAAGAGCCAAAGCAAATAAATAGTGAAAAAGAAGAATACTGTATATCCAATTCAAGTACACTTTCAAACCCGACCAATTCAGTGTTCAAAGAAAAAAAAGCGAAAGCAAGGCCAAATAATAATAATAATAAAATTCGAACACATTCACAGATCTAAGATCCAAAATCGAATTTTTCCCCATTTGTTCCTCTAAGGTGAACTTTCCAT
Organism: Adansonia grandidieri; assembly: GCA_038382065.1. Lineage (NCBI taxonomy): Eukaryota > Viridiplantae > Streptophyta > Magnoliopsida > Malvales > Malvaceae > Adansonia > Adansonia grandidieri. Next base: position 2,890,399 of record JBBYHK010000005.1, read on the forward strand.
TCTCTCATTCTTTTCTTAAATTGAAAGCTTTCTCATGCTTTGGATCTGCTTTTTATTTCTCATTTTGATTGTTTGGCAATGGATTTTTTTTTTCATGAAAAAGGCTCAAATTTTGTGTAAATTTGTTGTTTGTTTGGATACAGTGTAAAATAATAACATCGAAGATTATAAGAGAGTAGCAAAACAACCATGTCAAGGAGGCAAGTAAGTTCCACGCGCCGCTTTGTCGACGGCGGAAACTTCCCGTTCGCTGGTGCCTCACATTCTAAATCCCGATCTTCTCCCATTTTATCTATTGGTCTTGTCGTTGTGGTACATCAATCTTTTTCTTTTAATATTTACTTCTAATTTGTAAAAATCAACTGAGGTATTAATTTCCTTTTTTTAAATAATTCCCAGGGAGCTATCCTTCTTATTGGCTATGCCTATAGTGGCTCAGGTATTCTTCATTTCATTGGAATTTTCTTATTTGGGTTTGTGTTCAATGTGCTAATCTTATTAGTTCAATTAATTGTCCATACTGTTCGTTTTGGGTGAATACAGGTAAATTCCGAGGTGACGCAGTTAGTCGGATTGAAGGTAAATTCTGTTTTACTTTACTCCTCTTTGGCTTTGATGTTCATTATGAAATTAACTTGTGAAGTTACTGTTTTTTATATGATTCTTATGGGTATTTTGTCTTCATGTCTCTTTGGTACTACTTGAATACTTAGCGGATTTGCTAATGCTATGTCTGTGAGATTCAATTTGGACTTGGTTAATGGTTTTTTTACTTGTAGAAATTGTGAGTATGAGTTGAACCATTATACAAAATTTAATTAACATTCAATGCACATATGTGTCTGAGAGCATATAAAGAAGATCTATTCTTTTAGATTTAGTGGAGACAATATTTTGGGAACAAATCTGATCTTAGAGGCTTTGCTTCTGCATCTCATCGTCGTCAGGCTTTCTTTCCTCTGATACTTATACCACCGAATAATCTCTTACAAATTGCTATGGTCTTCTTCTTAAGTGCTTCTTGCAGGAAGAAAAGTCGAAAGATTAGGTAGGATCCAAAATCTTAGTCCTCTTTCATCATTTCGTTTAATTGTGGCCTGAGGAATAAAAATGAATATCAGTGGTGGTTATATTAGGTAGATATGGTTTGCAATGTGTTGTGATGGGTGGAACATTCAAATTGTGTGGTTATAATGAAATTGCCATGCTTTGAGAAGGACATTTTTTCATTGGGTGTAACACTTCCAAAAATCAATAAATTTCTTTTATCTTGTAGGTGACTATTTATGCACTCTAGAAGTTCAGAGGGCATTGCCATTGTTAAAGAAGGCATATGGTGACAGCATGCGCAAGGTTTTGCATGTAGGCCCTGATACCTGTTCAGTGGTCTCCAAACTTTTGAAAGAAGAGGAAACTGAAGTTTGGGGTGTGGAACCATATGACATAGAGGATGCTGAAGCAAATTGCAAGAGTTTTGTGCGCAAAGGCATTGTGCGTGTGGCAGAAATCAAGTTCCCTCTTCCTTATAGGCCAAAGTCTTTTTCTCTTGTTATTGTGTCAGATGCCCTTGATTACTTGTCTCCAAAATACCTGAACAAGACTCTTCCTGAATTGGCAAGGGTTGCCTCTGATGGTCTAGTTATTTTCGCAGGTAATTCCTCTCTCTTTCAAGTTAAATATAAATTATAGAATGAAGTTACTCAGGCAGAGAAAGTGCTTATATCTAGATTTATTTGCTTATGAAATAACTGTTTCATAAATGAAAATTATTTCTGATATAACTATAGAATGGCATCCGCGTCTCTGTCTAATGCTGCATCAACAATCTCCATGGCCTCCCCCCCCAAAAAAAAAAAACAAAGTTATTATGTTGAAACTTTTTGATCTTTCTCTGGTTCCTTTCTCTGTCATGACTATTGGCAGACACCTCACACCTGCTATCACTAAATGTATATGAATTATTATAACAAGGTGGATGCTTGATAATTCTTCATTATATTAGCACTTAATCACCAGTCTAGAGAAGTATTACCACTTAGAAACTTTTATGGAGGATACAGTTGCTGCCACCCGAAATTTTTAGATGGATGTATTACATACTCTCTTGGTTTTCTTTGTCGAGTTGGGAGATTCATCACAGCCTTTTCTCCTCAACATATTCGATCCTTTCTATTGGTTTATTTGAATTTTAACTGCTTTCATTTTGTTGATCAGGTTCACCTGGTCATCAGAGTGCTAAAGTGGCAGAATTATCCAAATTTGGACGGCCAGTAAGTCTCTATCTACTCCTTGTAACAATTGGATTTGGATTTGAAAAGAAAAAAAAAAAAAAAAAGCCATAGTATATCTTTTAACTTTCATTTGATCAAAATTGTCACTCAGCATCTTTGTTTCAGGGAATTCATCAAGATCAATTTTATTTGACTATGTTATCATATTCATGTTGACTGACTTTCAATTACAGAATAAATAGTTGTTCTGACAAAAGTATTGACGAGATTTTATTGTGATTAGTCAGAACTTTAAGTAGTCTGAAATTTCAACAAGAAAGAGGTCCAAAACTTTGGACTTTGGTTTATATCTTTCACTAAATTAGCGACCGGTGGCAAAATTTGAAGTTTTAAGATAGTTTGGTAGGAAAGAAGATGACATTAATTATAAAAGGATATGCACACCCATAATATTACCTAAAAAGGGTTGGGTGGAGTTCATATAGTTTTTCCTATTCCAGTTGTGATCTTTGTTTTCTAAATTATTGCTTAGTACGAACATTAATGTGACAAGTTGACGTTGTCATTGACATATCTGTGCCATTTGTGAAGGCTAAAATGCGGAGTTCCTCTTGGTGGATTCGCTTTTTCGTCCAGACTAGTTTAGAAGAAAATGAAGCCGCCATTAAGAAGTTCGAGCAGGTTGCTTCAAAGAGTTCATACCTACCAGCTTGTCAAGTGTTCCACCTAAGTCCATACCACTGATACAAGAGAAATTCATCGAAGATCAACTTTTTCAGTATTCCTGCTTGTCTTGCATTGAAGGTGAAGTAGAAATATCTTCAGCTCTCATATGACTTACAGTCAATCGGGCAACTAAATTTTGTAAAGGAGATGTCGATTTCACCAGTGTTTTGCCCTTAACATTACAGGTTTGATATTTTTATTAATTTAATTGATGAGAAATTTACACTTATTTGTTTTCACACATGCATTTATTTATTTTTGTTATTTTGTACATGTAGAAGTCGTTAGTTTTTGCATTATGGGATGCAGCTATATATATATATATATATATATATATATTATTAAGGTAATTATTATGATTGTTTAGTTACATTCTTAAAGTTGGGCATATAAGGTTATATATTATTTTGGGAATTATCATGTGTGTTTAATGAAAGGAAACATTTAACCGCCTAAAAGGGTATTTAGGGGCCATTCAATATAATTTGAATTAGATTTGTTTAAGAGTCGGGTTATCTATTTAAGTTAGAAGGTTGGATTGATATTTGGAAGGGTTTGAATAAAAATATTAGATTTGAAAAATAAGTTTGGACAAAAAATTAGGCTCGTTGGGCTTTGGCTCGAACTTTCAAGGCTCAAGCATTCAAGGCAAGAGCTTGGCCTAACTTATTTTACTATTACATAATATATATTAATTTTATATTTTACATATTATATAATTTTTATTATATAAAAAAATACATATATGTAATATTGGTGAAAACCTTAAAAATTAAGTTAAATTATTATATTTTAATACTTAATAAAAAAAATATTAAACTAATAAAAATTAGATTTTAAAAACAAATGTTTTTTAAAAAAGAAATTATAAAAATATAAGTTATTAAAAATAAATTATAAAAATATTTTTTCTTTTTTAAAAAATAAATTATAAAAAGATGGGTGGATTTAAACGGCTTAAATAATTTTTTTATAAACATGAGTAGATTTGAATAAAATTTAAAATTTATATTTTAACTCAAGTTAAATTTAAATAAATATATTTATTGTTAATATCATGTTTAAGTTTGATTCAATCTCGGCTCATTAGCGTCTTTAATTTGAACCAAGGAGGCAACGACCATAATTTCCTGCTCTGTGGAGCTTGATTTTAGAAGTCTAGCCTAAGCACACATCACCAATCAATTATACTTGGGCTTAGAGAATCATGTCATTCTAAGCCAGGCTCACTAAGGAAATGGCATATGATTAAGAGCACATTTTCCCAAGCTCATCGTTCTTTGGAGATCAAAGCCAAGCAAATCGGAAATGGAGCATCAAACTCGTTTTCAGTCCTCAAATCAGAAGGAAAAAAGAATTAAAGAAAAGGGAAACAACATAATGTAGGTGATGATGTCCCAAAATTCGATGTTAGGATGTGGAAAAATGGTCAATTTCCGCTTGCAACAAAGCTTGTGTCCTTTAAATCTAAGATGATCAATGGGCCTTAATTTTTAACACCCTTTTGTGATTTACCTAGTTTTCCTTTGTCAGGACCTGCTCATGCTATTATTTATCGATGCTTCTTTACAACTAGGTAGAGGAATTTTTACTTCTCATTTAGGTTTTTGTCTGAGTCTGCGGATATCGCCCTATAGGCCATATGAACAAAAGTTGTAGTGCATTACCTACAATTATATAATCAAATGAAAATTTTGCATAAAGCAAAAGGAATAACGATAAGTGACCCGAAGATTAATATGGTCTCTAGCTTAAAAATGATGGAAAGGAGAAAGCTAGACTTCTAGGGTCTGGTCTGGAAGCAGCAACCTTTGGTCTCCAAGTGGTATTTCACTTCCAGGAACAGCATGCATCGGCATATAAATGAAGCGTCGGCCAAAATATTGAGGCAACAAAATTTAAAAAAAAAAAAAAAATCACTTTCAACCTAGGGTGGAGACCATTCTCTATAGACTGATCAATCGGGGGCAAGCCGCGTGGTCCGGTTGCCATTGTTTTAATATGAATCACTGCAGGCAATTGCAGCAAAAACCCGAAAATGTTTTGTATTGTCTAATTGAATTACATTTATTGTATATATTGATATAATGGAGTAACAGGGACGGAGCTAGTCAAAAATTTTTAGGAGATTAAATATAAAAATAAAGAAAGATAAATTTTTTAAATTAATATGCTAAATTTAACAGACAATCCAAAGATAAATGTATAATATATATTTGATAGACACATAAAAAAATTTAAATTTTGGGGGCCAAGATTAATTATTATATTTTCAATTCTAATGTATAAAATTAATTATAGACAAAAATTAAAAAAAAAAAGTAAATAAATTTAATTTTTATTTAGGGGTGCCAATTTAATTATATTCAATATATTAATACATATAAACATATATATTAAAGGAATATTCAAAATTTTTGCCCTTGTGGAATAACATGTTAGCTAGGTTTGTGTTGCGATATGAATTAAAAGAAAAAAAAAACATAAATAAGCTTTCAAATGCACTTATATTTAATTATTAGGGTTAACTATTTTATTGATGAATGTTGTTCATGTAAAACATAAAAAGTTGGTATTCTCTTTGATCTTCTCCAATCCTACAGCTCAAAACACATTTCTTATTGAAAGACTTATAATATTATCCAACCAAACCTAAAAATCATCAACATCACATCACTTGAACACTAAGGTTTTACTAAATCTTATCAGACCGATTTGGATAAGAACCGTCCAATCCCTTTTTAAGCTTCAAGAAAACGAAGTTGAAATAATATCTGTTGCTATACTTAATAAAAAATTATCCTAATTTATACATTTCCATAAATTTTTGACCTATAATTCCTACACGTTCGTGCCTATTCAGATTCAATCCTAAAAACGATACCCTTCAAAAACCTCACATTCAACTTTGAAATTTACTTAGTTCAATGTTTCCACAACTTACATTCCTTGTTTCCTTTAGATAAATAGTGTTTTCCCGTGCCAAGACTTTCCTTGAGGTACATTTTTGAGGAGGAAAATATTAACCAGTGGTTAATGATTTTGATTAAAGTGATATTTATAGAAAAATATAATTAATGAATTATTTTTTAAATTAAATAAATGATATAATAAATGTAAAAAACTTTTTTAAATTAATAATTGAATAAATTTTAACTAATGTTTATAGGTATTGGTTAAGCAACTCGTTTTGAAAAGGAAAATAAAAGAGATGAGGAACCTGGTTTTCTATCATCACTTTATGATCTTGTCTGGTTGGCTTAATTGGGTATCCATAGTTTTCGTTGACCTCTCCCAGCTCCGCTATTGAGTCGGATTTTTCCTACTTCAAGCATCAATGTCACAAAGACGAGACAAAAGGATCATTCATGGAGGATTGGAGAGGGGCCTACGTTATTGAAGAAAAGGTCAGCAAATGGTGGGATTGGTCCATGGTTGTGTATTCCTAGGAAGACTGTGAGGAATGGACTAACGTGCGTCGTCATGTTACTAGTCACCGATGGAAGGCTTACCTAGCCAGCCTCTTGGGGTCGCCCCAAAATGGTCCCCCGACCCCGATCGGTCGGACCCTACATTCTTCATTTGGAGAGGGGGCCTGGCTGTCCCTTGCCTCAGGCTTCTGGTGGGGACATGTAAACAAGGGTTTCGCATGCCCCAATAACCCTTCTCCTATAACAAAACCACGTGGTTAATATATCCTACAACAAGCCTATCCCACCCCCCCCCCTTTTTTTTTCTTAAAGATTTTTAGTACCAATCTCCACCATCGATACGTGGTGGTTAATATCTTCGATGTTATCACCAAACCCCAAAGATATATTTACATATAAAATGATGACAATCCATTTAATGGGACCTTTGCCTAGGAACCAAGCTGAATGAGAATTATGTTATATTTGGACAAAAACAACCGCAAAGAAAAATCAACGAGAGGGAGGAAAAACTCTTTCCACATTATTATCTTCAAATTATACATTAATAGGACTATGAATTATCTTTTGGTCATGTAATATGTATCGTACATGTTATTACTAATATAATTTGTTTTACCATTTGTCTCCACTAAGAGATGCTTATAGTGGGGTTTTGAGCCTTGACTTCAAGTATAGAAATTCTGTTCTGATTTTGGTAGAATCGTGATAAAAAAAAAAGAATAATCATGTTATTTGTAGATAAAATGATAAAATTTTAATTTTAATTTTTAAATTTAAATTTAAATTATAAAAAATAGAAATTAAGTTGGTTAGGTCGGGAGATTAAACTAAGTGGACGACATGGGGTCAGATGGGTTAACACTGGAAAGGGAACATTATGGAATTACAGATTATAGTTTAGTTGGATTAAAAAAAAAAAATGTTCTTATTTAAAAATTTCCTACCTTATATATATATCCCCATTTGCAATTTGCAATAGACCTGACCAATCACCATTAACAACAATCAAAGCTTTCTCTGTTCAACACTTGCTCACTCTCTCTCAAGAACAGTTTACTCCCATTAATTCTTTCTCTGGTCTTTTTCCATATTTTTTTTCCTCTCTAGTTTTGCTCTAAATATTGTTTTCATATATACTTTTTGGCTAAAAGCTTCTGGTTATAACTAATTAGACTATCTGCTTAAAAGAGATTTGATATTCGGAGAAGATAGAAATGGAGTTGTTGTCAAGGAAAGCCATGTGCAACTCTCACGTGCAAGATTCTTCTTACTTCCTTGGATGGCAGGAATACGAGAAAAACCCCTACGATAAAGTCAAGAACCCTAAAGGAATTATTCAGATGGGTCTTGCAGAGAATCGGGTAAAACGAAAACACAGAAAAATACAGTTTTGATTCTTTTATAGCTTTAAAATGAATTGTCTTAATGTTTTTATTTTGGCAGCTCTCTTTTGATCTTCTTGAGTCTTGGCTGGCAAAAAACCCAGACGCATCTGGGTTCAAGAGTGATGGACAATCCATTTTCAGAGAGCTTGCTCTTTTCCAAGATTATCATGGCCTCCCTGCATTCAAAAAAGTAAACTTAACTTAAAAACTCCATCATTTTATGACATAAAATGATAGCTCTCGACCCACTGTTTTTGTCAATACACAATAATATTCTTTCGTTTGAATTTTTATGATTTTATCAACAGGCATTGGTTGATTTCATGGCTGACATCAGAGAAAACAAAGTAACTTTTGATCCAAATCATATAGTCCTCACTGCCGGTGCAACTTCTGCCAATGAAACTCTCATGTTTTGTCTCGCTGAACAACGCGACGCTTTTCTTCTTCCTACGCCATATTACCCAGGGTATGATTTATTTATTATCTTTGCTTTTCTACCTTAGTTTCCTTGTCACTAAGAAGAAGAAGAAAAAAAAAAAAAAACCTCACTTTTATGCATGAAAAAAGATGTGCATGCTACTAAATCATATATTTCTTTTATTTATTTATTTATTTAATTTACAGATTCGATAGAGATCTCAAATGGAGAACTGGGGTTGAGATTGTACCAATCCAGTGTACCAGCTCTAATCGCTTCCAAATCACTGCATCGGCCATTGAAGAAGCTTATCAACAAGCACAAAAAAAGAACCTAAGGGTGAAGGGGGTCTTAGTCACCAACCCTTCTAATCCATTGGGCACAACAATGGCGAGAGCCGAATTGGACCTACTCATTAACTTCATTATAGACAAGGAAATTCATTTAATAAGCGATGAAATTTACTCCGGAACTGTTTTTACCTCTCCAGCTTTCGTAAGTGTCATGGAAGTTTTAAAAGATAGGAACCTCGAGAACACCGAAGTCTGGGACAGAGTCCATATTGTTTATAGTCTTTCCAAGGATCTGGGTCTCCCTGGTTTTCGAGTTGGTGCAATTTACTCCAACGATCCCACCGTCGTGGCTGCCGCCACGAAAATGTCCAGCTTTGGCCTTGTTTCTTCGCAAACTCAACATCTTCTGTCAGCCATGTTATCCGACAAGAAATTCACGAAAGAATACATCTCCAGAAACCACAAGAGGCTTCGAAAGCGGCGGAGCAAGCTGGTTTCAGGGCTGGAAAAAGCCGGCATCAGCTGCTTAGAAAGCAATGCCGGGTTGTTCTGTTGGGTTGACATGAGGCAACTTCTGAGCTCCAACACATTCGACCCAGAAATGGAGCTTTGGAAGAGAATAATTTACGATGTTAAACTAAACATTTCGCCTGGCTCTTCGTGTCATTGCAGTGAACCGGGGTGGTTCCGAGTTTGCTTCGCTAACATGTCCGAAGACACCCTAAAACTCGCCATGCAAAGGTTAAAGTCCTTCGTTAATCCCACCAGTACCGCCATTAACAACCAAAGCCACCAAGACTTGAAAAACTTGAGAAAAGTGTCCCGCATCAAATGGGTTTTCCAGCTGTCGTTTCAATACTTCCATGATCGGGGGCACGACGAACGATAAAGTCTGGTCAATTTTACCAATGTGAACATATTGTTACTTTAGAAAATCCCTTATCTCAGAGATTTTTTTTTTTTAAAAGAAACAGAAGAATCTGTTCAGACTTCAAAGTTGTTTCTTTAATTGTAGACGGACAGAGAAATTGCACTCAGTCCATGTGGGATTTCATCAGTTAAAGTGTGTTTAGTTTCACATTTTCAAAAGTAAAATTTACGTTACCACCGAGGATGATCAAATCTTCTTGGATTCTTCAAAATTATAATAGAAATAATTTGCTTGTAGAGATCCCGTATCAGTTTACATATAAATAATTACCCTTTAATTCTTTGACTTATCAGTATATATAGTTTGTTTATAAATTGCTTCGTTTAGTAGTAATATCGTGTAGCTCTGGCTACGCCTATAACATTTTTCCCAGACGACCTGTTGGATACGATGACTTGATCATCATCAGCTAGCTACGACGTTTACCACTGTTTCCATGCGTTGTGGCTCAACCGACCTTGTCATCAGCATTGCAACTATTAACATTGTTTTAGCCGTATGAGAAGGGAAATCCGAATTCCAACTTTATAAATATATGTTCTTTTTAGGTTTTTATGGTCGGGGTCAATATAACAATGACGTTTTTTGGTATTGCAGTTTCCTAAAATACTTTTTTTTCATCGGTAAAGATAATATATATCATGATTCGAATTTCGAATTAATTATATATCATTTTTTAAAAAATAATTGTACGAAAAAATTAAACTAAAACCTTAATTTATCTTGATCTTCAAAATCTCTTCAACTAAAAAGAAAGATGATGTTGATTTCGATGCAAATAATACTTTGGAAAACCAACAGTTGCTTGCAAGAAATCTTTAAAGTGAAGTCGCCTATGTAACTTTCTAGGATTTAAATTTAATTAGTGCTTAAAAAAGGGATAAGGTTTAACGCGGTTTTGCTGTAAACGGAAAAGATTGCTTTCATGTTTTTTCAGTCATCAAGTTCAGGATTTAAGAAAAGCAAAAGCACGTCAATGAATAGTTGTTTGTCGAGGACTTGAGGAAGATCAGAAAATTAAAAAAGAAAAGTATGGAGAAAAGGCTACAAAGATTCTTTTTCTGTTCCTAGTTCCTACTAAAAGCTCCTATGGGTTTCACTTAAATTAGTAGTTAAAAATAGTATGTATATATATATATATATATATATATATAAGTATTCAAAATTTCAACGAAGACAAACAGGCATATATTCATTATGCTCAAATAGCTATCAACTCTATGTACTTTATATCTTTATCCATGTTTTCTAAACTAGGAATAGGATATGTTATTTGAAATTTTTTTAAAAAAAAAAATTATGTTTGATATTTATATCTAATTTATATTTAAAATAAATATTTTTTTAAAATTTAAATATATTTATATTTAATATTTACCGTAAATTAAAATAAAGAAGAGAATAAGAGTTGCATCTGGCTGTGCAAGCCTTCTGTTATTATAATGATTTTAATTAGAGCATACCCTAAACAATAATTAATAGTAACCATACCTTGTGTTCCCACGAAAAGAATCTCATGCACTTCAACTCTCACACTTCCAAGTTCACTGTTTGAAAAACTCGGTTGATATATGACGTTTGAGTGACAACATGATGAAGCCAATATCTTTAAAAGCTCTTCAAGAGTTACCTGGAATACTGGAGGACTTCAGATATTTGTCGGGAACAGAAATCATACTACTACTACTACTACTACCGTGTACTGTTTATCCAATAAAATTATGCTACAGTAATCATCTTTAAATTAAAATGGAAAATTGATTATTTTACTCAAAGATTTGCTTCAAAATTTCAACAGAGATAATAAAGAATCCAACCTTAACCAGATTAGATTATAATCCTGTTGATGGCCTTAAATTTCTTTTATAGTAAAGCTCACAATACAAAAATAAAAAAAATTTAAATATTAAATTTTAAATTTTAAATTTTAAATTTATAAAATATTTTTAAATATAATTATATAAATTAATTAAATTTAATGTTACATTTATGTACCGTGCATGTTATTCATCTCTATCAAGCACTTAGCTAGGTTCCTTCCGTATGTCTTATCGGTGCCAAAATGCAAAAGATTTTAACAATTTTATAATTTGAAGTCAACAAAAGAAAACTTCTTTCTGAACCACACACGATTGCTGGATGGAGAAAAGGTACCGGTCATGTCTATGCACGGGTGCTTGGTCTGGGAAAAGTATGTTTTCATGTTTGGTTGTTAATGAACAGCCAATAACCTTTTTCAAAAGTTGGCTCTTATTGCTTAAAATCCTGCCTCGGTTTTAACAAACATCTGCTCTCCTAATAATTCAGCGAAGCATGCATACACAAACATATATATATATACATATATATATATATATATATGTATATATATGGACACACACACACATATGGAGACTTAAGGAGCGCTCCCTGTAAGATACTAAAGTCAATCGGTTATGTCGGTTATTTTTTTTAATTTTTTTATATATATTATTATATAATAATATATAAAATTATTATAATTATATAAATATATTATAAGTTATATAAATTATTATTATTAAAAAAAATTAAAATTATCAATAAATATTATAGTTACATAAGTTATATTATTTATTACATAAATTATTATGATTGATAATATAACTTAATATTACATATTTTTATTATAATTACACATATACATTATTTATATACATAAATTATGATAAAAAATAATAAAAGTTGTAATACATAAATTTATTACATTTACATAAAAATTTTATAAGTTACAAAAATTTATTACAATTAGGTAATAGAAAATAATATCACATAAAACATTATAATTACATAAATTATATTATCTATTGCACATGTATATTATCAAAAGTAATGTGAATAAGTATTACACGTTTTTTTATAATTACACATAAACATTATTTACTTACAAAAATTATGATAAAAGATAATAAAAGTAATAATACATAAATTTATTATATTTACATAAAAATTTTATAAGTTACATAAATATATTATCAACAGGTAATAAAAATATTATATCAGAAAATATTATAGTCACATAAATTATATTATCCATAACATACATTTATTACCATAGGTAATATAAATACGTATTAAATATTTTTATATAATTTGTGTTATATGTAATGTATTTGTATAAAGAATATTTGAATGTAATGTATTTATGTAATTTGTTACATACAAATATTAACGAATTTACATACAAACATTACAGATATACATAAAAATA
>JBBYHK010000005.1:2943836-2962769 GCA_038382065.1 Adansonia grandidieri
AATATTAAAGGAGAAATGAATGCACATTGGAAAATTTTAAAGAAAGTGGAAAACTTGTGGTGTGGAAGAGTAGACTAATTTGCTCTTCATATTTTGATTAAAATAATAAACCCAAAGATAGGGTAACCCACTTGAGTTGATTAGGTATTATGAAAATAATCATCTCATAATCATGGCATAATTATGGGTTTTTCATTCAAGGGGACTTTTGCTGATAAATGTTCTATCACTTGGTTAATATATTATTTTAATTAAATTTATCATAGGTCAAATTCAATTATTTTTTTAAAATTTTTACTCAAGTAATTATAATTCGAGATTCATTTTATTATTTAAAAATATTATAAATATTTTTTTTATATTAATATTTATATATTTTTATAATTAAATTTAAATAATTTTTTATTGGATGAATAATGATTTGAGTAAGCATGGATTGAATCACTACCCAATACGAACTGTGCTAGGTGACCTTCTAAACCGTTGAATAAGTTTATTTATAATAATAATATTTTGTTAAATACAATACTTAAATTTTTTTCATCTTATTAGGTAAAATTATTATTATTATATAATACGAAAATATATAATAGAAGTATAATTATATTATGGAAGATTTTAGCCCGTAGTTGCTTCTATGAAGGTTCTTTATTAAAGGGACTAGTGGAATTTGTTGCCCAGAAATGTTTGAATTATGACTCGATAATTTATCTACAATAATTTTTTCAGTGCTGAATCTAAGATTTTCATAGCATGTGCTTGCAAAAGTAAAAGGTTCTTTGATTTTTTATTTGTTACCGTATTCGCAACATATTTCCACACGATTGGAAACCCAAATCCAATTGAAAAACACTTCACTCTCTTAATTTAAATAGTAAAAAAAGAAAAAATGAAAGAAAAATAAAGTCATGACAAAGATATATGTCTCTAGAGATTTCGAAAATTAAGCATAACATCTAGAAACATATGGTTTGATTTGAGAGGTCAAGAAACATGTGAAAGACTTAATCATCAATTGTAAATGTAGATACATGCACCCCGTTTTTCAAATCAAGTTATTGTAACCCTAAGGATAATAAAAGTTTAGTGAAACTAGAAAAAATTATATAATCGCACTTAAAAAGATATTATTTAGTGATTTTGTATTTGTATTCAGTATTTGTAATTTTTTTTTTCAATTTTTAAATTAATGCTTTTTTTTTTTTAAAAAAAAAAGAAAACTAGTTTAATAGTTAAGGTTTTTGAGGAATTATATGTAAATGAGTGAACCATTTGTTTGATGTTTATTGGGTTAATTCTTTAATTGATAATCTTTCTCGAAATTTGTTTTGATTTATACTATTTAATATTTATTTCTTCTTAAGGAAGTAAAATCTGTGAAGTTCTGTGGTGTGTTCCTTTGGAACGAAATAATAATAATAATAATAATAAGTTTAGATTACATAAAATAATAAATAGTGCTTTACATCCCATAAATCTAAACTCTCATTTCTAAGATTCAAACTTGCTGAGACCTGAAATTTGTAAGGTTTTCCTTTTTCTTTTTTATTGTGACATGCAGCATGTTATATATATAGCAAATTAAACAATATATAATTAAGTACCCTGTGATCTATTGATAGAGTACTCGATTCTTAATTTTTAATTGTTAGTATTCAAACCCTAATATTTTCAAGTACAAAAATAAATCATATGTGTAATGTATGTTAAAGAGATAAATTAGTAAATTTGTTACCTAAAATACTGTTTTGTGTAAATGGTGGATAAAAATTTTGAAGGATGATCCCAATAGGGTAATGATCATTTTAGTCGATCATCATCAGCATATCTCCGGCCCATGCATTCATCGTGACATCTAGAAACCATGATCACGCAAAAGCATGACGCTGACTGACTCAATGTAGTCGTCAAGCTGCCTTGTAATGCAAGAAAGGATGAGATTACCGGAATTGACTGTTACTAATTCCATTTGAGGGATAAAGTGATTGAAACTTTCCAATATTAACGCATCATATTAGCATTTTTTTTTCTTATCTTCCATGAAAAGTACTGAAAAAGCAGAGTCAGCAACGCGGTTTCTCTCTTTTTTGCTTGCTCCCGCTGTTGCCATTAATGGGTGAGTTCAAAGCTAGTGGCAAGAAATTGAAAAGATGTTTAAAAGGTCAAAAGAACTAAGAAAAGACAACTTGAAGATCATAAACCCAGATTTTCCTATAGTAACTTTTGAAGTTTCAATATTGGTATTTATGGCTGTCATATAATTTTGATTAATTTAATTTTTTTTTTTTTTCAGATCGTTTTCACAAGCCAATGCGTTCTCGTAACATGTCTTCCTCTTTTTGTTCATATAGAATTTTCTTTTAACAAAGAAAACACATGTAAAAGCCAGGATTGCTTTACCTTGGGAATCATCTCTAGAAACCTTTGGTGAAACATGGATACGTTAGTGAGATTTTTCATTTTTTAAAATTCTTATTCAATTTGATATATATCTAAGTATGGATATGAGATATTGATCATTAGAACATATGAAAAATTTTTTAAAAAAATTAAATATATTTACATTAGATACATACCATATTCAATATGTACCCAAATTCAAATATCATAGGAACAAACTACTTTCTTTGCAAGGGATAGAAGATGTTATATTGATACAGGGGCCTAACTTTGACTTCCGTGTTTTTTTTGTCTTTTTATTATTTTATTTAAGAAAGAAAATAAACCTTTAAGGGAAAGTCTTGAAGCATCTTGGCCTCAATTAGTCTTGGTTTCAGCTTATCTAGCAATAGAATCTGATATTACCATCTTAAATCGTTCATCACACGAAAATAACGTAAATAAGGGATCATGTTATATCCGAACATTTGATTCAATAATTGGTATATATTTTTTCAGCTTAAAGAATAGAGTTTGAATTAAGGTAATCAGTACCGTATCGGTAGGTGTATTATTTTTATTCTGGACAGGCACATTCCGATACCAGTGTGTTTCGGTGTACCGTTTTGAGTTTATCGAAGTTTAAATATTTTTAATTTATATATATAAAAATATTTTCAAATATGAAATAAATGAGATTAAATAAATTTATATATTAAATATTCATCAATTATATATAATGTTCTATAAAAAACTTCATCAAATATAAAAATATCAATATCAGTTAAGTAGTAAAGTTAAAATTTTTTAATAATCATTAAATTTATGAGTAATTATGTTTAAGATTCATCAAATTTATGAGTAATTATGTATAATATTCATCAAATTTATGATCAGTATTGGTTTAACTTTTTTTTACAAGCTTATATTATGTATCGACCGGTACAACTATTTTCGACTGGTACCACCGAAACAGGCCGATACCTACCGGTACGATCGATACAGACCGAAACGAAATCAACTATCACCAGTACTGTTATATATCGAAATCGATCGATACCGGTACGATACCGATAATACTAGTTTGAATCCCCTCTTCAAATATTAAAATTGATGAAAAAAAAAAACACACGCTCAGGCGGAAATGAGTATCAATGCCAGTCCAAAAAAGTGACTTAAACCCAATACTAGAAATTTTTAAGAACTCAATCGTGGGAAATGTTGTGGGCTGTAGTGTACATGACGAGCTTTGATCTGACCCGACCCAAGAAAGGCCGAACCCGACCCAAAGAAGGCCGAAAGGCTCTTTCTTTTTCTACTGAGTGGGAAACAACAACCATAAGCAGACCTAATAAGTTCGAGGGCCCGTCAATGGTGGCAAACAAAACGACATGATGAAAATCCCTTTGTAAAACCCACCCAGTCCATCTATTAAATGAAAGTAAATTTCAAGATAATTTGTGATTTTGCCCACTTCCTTTACTTACCATCAGAGTATTGTGCATTTCTTATCACCAAACCGCTAGTACATTATATAAAATAAATTTATGCAATAAAAGATGACTTTCATTTATTTTGCAAGTCTCACAGTGCTACGAACTTGAAAAATTCAAGACAAAAACAATGAAAACTCTGACCAACAGAGTACGAAAAAGAGAAACTATATCTACGCTTTACTAGACAAAGGGGAAAAAAAACTTCCAACATTTTAACTGAAGCGGCGATGTCTCGGCAATGGCCAAAACAAGCAAAACCCATAGTGACTTAACAGTATACCTAACTCAACTCAAGAGTCCAATTCATCTTGTCGTCTATAAGACCCATCTGGAGTCTGGTAAGCACTGAGTAGAGCTTTTGTGAAACGGCCCCGAAACCACCTTCTCCATATGAAACCCTGTGTCGAATTGAAATTTTTTACAACAAATTTAATTTTTTTGTCATAACCAAACGTCAAAACCAAGAAAATAGACAACCTACTTTGGCATATGGGCAAGCAAGCAAAAATAGCAGTCTTGCTTCAACATGAGAATGCTACCTATGGCTTCATTCAAAGCATTTTTTGAATCACTTTTATTTTATGTTACTCAGACTCGGATGTAAATGTTATGCATTAGACACAGGTAATGAACATAAATGCTTCAAGAAAAAATGACAGGTTAGGGCAACATAATTTTACTTTCATTTAATGGAAAAGGAAGTAAGAGCGCTAATACTTTTGTAAACAAAAATGATTTTTCTTTTTTTTTCACTCCATGAATGTCCATCTAAAAGCCAAGCCTAACCACAGCAACTCCTAATTTTCCATAAAATTTGTAGTTAAAATTTCATTTACATAAGAAAGTACCTAACAAACACTGAATGGGTACCCATCTACATCTCCCACAATAGGAGACAAGTAAAAGCCAAAACGCAAACAGAATATGAAGAAGCAAATTACTAAAAAACCATTTACTTCAAGTGCACAGGGAATTTACCTTTTACCCTTGTACGTAATGCTGCCAACAGGTGACACTACTACTGCTGTCCCTGTGCAAAACACTTCGTTGGCATCCAGCAATTCATCTACTGGCACATGACGCTCCTCAACCTGCACCATCAGTAGATTAGCATTAGGATCCAAGGAGCTCCCTCACATACTCTTATTGGTCCAGACAAGCTACAATTAGTATGTCGTACAATATTAAATTTGAAAAAATTTACTAACTTAATCGATCATATGCATATAAAAGCAGAAAAAAATGGCCTTACCAACACATCCAGAAGATATAGGCAAGTGAAGGAACTTTATTAACCAGAAAAAAAATAGCTCACTGTCTTTTTCCTGTTTTCTCCAAGTTACTAAGATCTGCAAGCCTCCTATAACTAAAAAGTAATTCCAAGTGACAAAGAAGAAAAATACAAGGATGGTAACCACTCTGAGACTTTCCTTCGAAAGCAAAAATTTGTCAAGAAACACCACTGTTATTCACATTAACACAACAGCTCTGCAATTTGCAGAAACCAAATACTAGACAGTCTCCATAATCCGACACATGAATTTAGAACCATAGGGCTCCTGTAGAAACCCTGTCCAAATTTTGATTCCTGAATCATTGGTGTCTAGGAACTTTTATATGCAGGCAACAAAGAATATTATTTCAATGAGCATATTATGTATAACTCTATTATTTCAGCAAGAAGTCCAGAAAATGCAATGCAAGGTCTCCAGGCAAAAGTATGACAAGAACCTCAATTGCCCTCCATTACCAAAGAATAGAGTTTGCTAACGGCCACATTATACAATGAGAGTCTGAAAACTTGAAACTCTAATATTTAGGATAGAAACACTTCTATGTCAGCATAAAAATAAGTGCAACTCCAATTTTATACATTCCCGGACACACATAACATTTTTTTTAACAAAATTAATTTATCAACAGTCTTCCAAACTGCAGAACAAGTACCTGGAACCCTTGGCTTCGTGCAACATCAATTATACTCTTTCTTGTGATGCCAGGTAAGATTGTTCCCTTTATTGCAGGAGTTGAGATGACATTACCCTAAAAACACAAATATTAAGTTAAAAAAGGGATACATTAGCGTCAACACCTCTATCTCAATAAGCTTCAGCCCACGCGGTCGAGCATAGAAAGATCTAAAACAAGCCTTATTTAACTCTGAAATCTACTGTTCGACAGCGTTTTATTCTTAGAAACAGAATAACTTCCACATGTTTCATTTTAATCATTTAAATGCAACTATTTATTGTAAATAGATTAAACAAGATATCCTTACCAGTTGATCAAACTAAGCAAGTATTTAGAGCTATAAATTTAACAAAGATAGATTCTTAGTAGCTACAATGAGTGACAGTAGTGAACAGCTATATGTAGGAGTCATTCAGCCAAAGTCAAGACAATATGGCAAAGATGGTAGCCCCAAATTGTAGTTGAGTATCATTGAAAGACTACAAAGGTAGGCAGCTCTTTTTTTTTTTTTTTTTCTAGTGTGTCACGTAAACATTCAGTGGGTAAAGCAAGGAGATCATGGTGACAGAACATGGTCCACTGACAAAGCATGGTTATGAAGTTTCAATATGAAGACATATATGTTGAACGAGATTTTCAAAGGGAGGGAGACTGCAGAAAGGTAGGGGCATTCAGCGTAAAAGGATATCGATATTTAATGCTTCTTCTATCTATCATAAATGAGTAATGCAACAAAGCATCATTATAAAAAATATATATATATATATATATTAACTACCTAAAATTGACCACAATACCTTCACAATGAAAATGTTGCAAGAAGAAACTTCTTCCAAATACTTTTTGTGAACACAATCAAGATACAGAACATCAGAATATCCTTTGGCTTTTGCAGCAGATTGTGCCTTCAGAACCTACATATACAATATAAAGAGACAACGTTAGCTCGAAGAAAATTTAATGAGTTTCATTGTTTCACCATCAAAAGCATTTCAACTGCCTGAGGCAAATAAATTGGTGATGGATTCACTAAGCTTCAGAAAGCTAGCTTACCGCAGCATAATTCCCAATAGTTTTAACACCACCAGTGCCACCAGGAGTGGCACGATGGAGTTCATGCTCCACAATTAAATTTATTGGAGCAACACCTTCCTGGAATCATAAATAAATTATGGTGAATGAATAATCATCATATGATGGTTTGCCAAAACAATCTAAACAAGGAAAACACCAAAGAGTAAACCTAATGCAAATGTTTGGCTAAAAGGAAGAAGAAAAAAAAAAAAAAAAACCCTCATACAAATGACTAGACCTCCAAACAGAAAATCAATAGCTTGATATTATGAACTTCCATTTGAGTAAGAAAGTGGCAGAAGGGAGAAGGATTTTAGACTTAACACCGCACAATCACAAATGTTGCTTCTCATATGGATCAAAACAACAAACCATCTTCATTGAGTACTAATTTATGGCAGTTATAAACATAACACCAACAGAATCTTCCTGAAATATTGGTATGTAAAATTAAGAAAATTTATGGTAAACCAGTCGCTGGGTCACAACAATGATACACACGTGGGAAAATATCCTGCATAAGGTGGCACTTCATTTTTCTATCCGAATGTGTTATATAGTACTTTCAGGATAAAGTTACTTTGCATAAAATGAAATGCTAATTTTTTCCTTATGTATTGAGATATAACTTTAAGCCTTATATATATATATATAAAAGAACCTTAAAACAAATAATAGAGCTAACATTCCTTCTTGCTTGGCCAAAGAAAAGTAAATTTTATTTAAGCTTATGCATGAGAAAAAATCAAGAAATGAAAACAATAAACCTTAAAATAGTTTCCCACAGGTGAGACATAAATAAGAAAGGTGTACTCTGGAGCGGGTGCAAGCCCAAGGACGGCTCCACTTCCCATGAGCAATGGCCTGATGTACAAGGACCCTTTACCTGGTGGGGGAACCTGTAATGAGAAATTAACAATTTACTCATAAAACAGGTAAGGCCAATTGCTAATCAGACTCATGCTTCAAATCAAGGTTATTTGTTACCCAACGTTTGTTTGCCAGAACAGTTTCCTTTACAGCTTCCACAAACTGCTCAACGGTAGGCGCTGGCATGCACATCCTCTCTGCACCTAGCCTCATTCTAAGAGCATTCTCCTCGGGGCGAAAAAGAAGAACATTACCATCTTCTTTTCTATAGGCTTTCAGACCTTCAAATAATCCCTAGATACACAGACCAGAAAATAATGGGACAGAGAGAAAAGAAAACTGCTGTATCAAGATGCTTAAAGACAAATTAAAACATAACTTCTATGCAGAAAAATGGGGTCTTAACAGGAAATTATCTTGAGCACATTGAAGGCATACTGAACTTCTTCCTTTTTCATTTTTAGAGGGGAGGTGATGAAGGAGGTCATGTTACATAATATAGGTATATAAGTAACTTAATTTTAAAGCATCCGCAAATAAGAATAGATGCTTGAATACAGCATAGAACCATCATATAACCATAAGGCCATATGACTAACTTAATTTGTAAGCATCTGCAAATAAGAATAGAAGCATGAATACAGCACAGAAACCGTCATATAACCATAAGGCCATAATGGCCAAGTAGCAGAATGAAATCTAAGCAAAAGCTGAAGATAAAATTCAGGCATGAAAGTTAAGAAATCTGACCTGTCCATAATTTAAGACCCCAGCAGAGGGGTTTAATTCAATATTCCCAAACCGTTGTAATTCACCTTTAGAGAAGTTTCCACCTTTAGTACATTTCATCAGATACATATAATCAGTAGGAAGAAACCCAAATCCGAGATTGTCCCACTCGATATCAGCTAATTCGAATGCTTCACTACTGCATTCAAAACACTTGAGTCAAATGCACAGAACAAAAAACCACCATGTAGAATCAAAATAAGCCAACTAAAAGATGAAATTTAACAATTCGGTAATATGATACCTATAGGCAGAGAAATTTTTAAGAACAATTTTTTTTCTATCGAACTATTTTCTTAATCTCTCCACATTATAAATAGATTTTGGATAAAATGGAACCAACAATCGTACTGGGGATAGATATGGTTTTTAATTAGAAAAAAAAAAAAAAAAAAAAAACCCATTTCTTTAATACTAATAACGAAATTGAATTTCAATTGTTATTAGCCTAATGACTTCTCTCGTTATGTAAATTTCCAAATTACTGGATAATTTCTGATTGCATTGGTAATTATTTAGCTCCAAGAATCCATTTGCAAGCAATCTGCTCTTCTATAAAGGAAAAGCCAGCAGCAAATGAAGCAAAATATAAATTTTATTTAGCAAACAAATACACAAGTAAATGAAAGCATGCAGAAGCATAGTCATAAGTTTTGCTACTCATAAAATTAACTTTTAAAATCCTTTTCCACATGCATCCAAACATTACTTGTTTTAGTCATGCAAACACCAAACAAAGCTACCAATACTTTCCTTTCTTTCAATTGATAGCAAAATTAAAACTTCGAAAAAAAGAGCTCTTTGGTAAAAAAAAAAAAAAAAAAGCGCTACTAAAAAGGAGCTTAAATGGGAAAAAAAAAAAAAGCATAAAATTTGAATTTTTTTAAATATTTACCGTTTAAAAAAAAAAAAGAGTACGCACCTGTAAGAATCGGATAAAACAGCAGCACTCCTAAAAGGAGACTTAACTTCATTAACATTGCGAAAGGAAGCAGAAGTTAAAAGTTGCTTCTGTAACGGCAAAAGAAACGCATAAGTCAATAAGCAATCGAAAAAAAAACAAAAGCGCGATTGAGAATGAACTGAGGTTACCTTGAGATATTGAGGCGGAGAGAAGCGCGTGCGTTGAGAGTAGGAAAGAGGAAGAAATGTGGCGGAGGAGGAAGAAAAGCGAGAAGGGCAAAGAACGCAATTTGCCTGGAGAGTAGCAAGGATGGCGTTGCCCTCCATTTTCTTTCTCTTTCCCCACCTTGTTTTTTTTTTTCCTTCGCTTTTCTCTTTTGAAGTTTGATCTACAAAATGGCAATATTTTATTTTTCTTTTTAAATCTGCGTTTGTTTGCAGGCTGCAAAGGGCGGCTGATTCTAGTCTAGCTGACGCGAACATTTAACCTAAACTACCGTCTGCTCATAAAATAATATTCTAATAATCCTTTTTTTTCCTTTTTCTTTCAAGTCAACCACTAGATTAGAATCACCAAACTTCTGATTTTATCAAGAAGTCGTGTGAATTTAAGTTATTTTTATTTAAATTTTAATTTATTAATCATTTTTATTTTACTAAATTTTAAAATATTTGTATATTATATTACATTTTTATCGTATTATTTTTATTAATATAAAATGCTAATTGGATTGATGTTATAAGTAAATAATATTAATTTAATTGATAAAATTATTATTTTATTAAAGTTTCATTTTATATGCAAATTATTCCAAATTAAAATAGAATTTATTATTTTTAATATTAATATGTAGTTAAAAGTATGAAGATAAAAAATATATAATGTAAGTTTTAATTTTTATTTATTTATCAAATAAATATTTATCATTTAAGGATAATAAAAATTAAAAATTTTAAAAATAAAACAATTTATTGCAAGCTTTAATTATTTTTTTATTTATTATCAACTATAATTATTTAATCAAAATCTTTTAATGAAATTAAAATTCTTACTAATAAATTAAATAAATTTTATTATAATAAAATTAAAATAACAATTTAAAAATTTAGTAAAAAATAGGGATTCTTTTGCTCAAAAAGATTTTTCTTATTCATATTTTTATGCAACAATAGGTAGAATTTGAAACTCTACCGGCTGCAAACTAACTTATCAAATTAACTGAAAAAAAAGAAAAATTATTTCGTGGACTTTCCCTTTAAATTCTAGTTTAAAGATTGCCGTAAGTCTAGAGGAGCCATTTACGTTCCCAACAAACTTTTCAAATTATTTAAAAAAATATATAAAGAAAAAAAGGAGAAAAACCCCAAACTTTAATTTCCATAATAATATAGTTCGTTCATTGCTACAATAATCGAGTTGTTAAGGCATTTACTAATATTACTTTTGATGTAACGAATAAAATGAGTTCAATTCAAATAAACATTAGAAAAAGAAAAAGCAAACAATAATTGATGTGATAAAAATAAAATATTTATATGTATATCTTTTTGGTTTTGTTATTTAAAATATTATAAAAACAATTCAATTTTATCATAAAAATTATTTCAATGACTTCTATTGTTTTTAAAAACTTAAGACACAATAGATTTTTTCAGTCTGGACTTAACCTGATTTAGGATATTACTTAATTAATAAATTTTTATTTAATTTAATTATTAAATAAATTAAAATATCAATATTTAAAATATTTTTTAAAAGAAATTAGACCTCTAAGATCAAGTTTTGAACAAACATTTTAAAAAATTAATTAAATTTAAATTCAATTCAAACCATGAATTATTTTATCTTCAAAATAACACAAAAGAATACTGTTTTAATTTTTAATATTTTAAGCTATAGAAGATTGAGCCTTAATCATTATAATAATAATTCTGTGTTTAGTATTTTACAACGTATCACACAATTATTGACATCACTGGCTTAAAATTTCTTTTAAAAAAGATTATAAATTATAGATAAACTTAAAGATTATATATTTTTTAAATTTAAATATGCCCTTAACTTTTAATGTTTATTAAATAAACTTTTATTTCAAATGAGATGTTGATTTATATTAAAGGGTTACTTGGTTTAAATTAAAAATTAGATAATTATTTAGGTAGGGATTAACATGCATTAACAATGGAAAGCTACTGAAGTTTAACAACAGAAAAGATTGAAGAAAAAATCTCCACCTAAATGTCTCGTCAAACGATCGAACCACACCCCACCAAGACCAAAAAAAAAAACACTACGGCAAAAATCTAATCCCATTTTATCATCATATTATCAAAGCCATAATAAAACCAAACAGAAGACACTCCCAATAAAACCTATCAAAAAACCAATACTTCTAAACAAATCCAAACCAAAATAAAACAGGAAGGAGAGGCATTTACAAATATTTCTGAAGAAAGATGGATCCCAGTTAGTAAACACCGCTCCCATGCTTAGTTACTGCAAAGGCAAGTCGGACTAATTTTCTACGATTCTGCAATGCACCAAAAGGAGTAATTAAAAGGCTGCTTCAATCGAAGATTTGATCGTCGGAAGAATAGGAAAGAAAACGAGTACCTTTGTGCAAAATGGTTAAAAATCAATTAACTGTATAGCAGCTAAAATGAAACTACATTATGTTTCTACAACTTCTGTTTTGACCTCGTCCTCGCTCCAATTTTGTCATTGTCCTCTAGTTTGGGAGCAACATTGTCCTCAAGCTTTTGTTTGCCTCTTTCTGGCATGCCTTCAGTTGGCTACAGAATAAAAAATTGC
Source organism: Adansonia grandidieri (assembly GCA_038382065.1). Lineage (NCBI taxonomy): Eukaryota > Viridiplantae > Streptophyta > Magnoliopsida > Malvales > Malvaceae > Adansonia > Adansonia grandidieri. Next base: position 2,956,131 of record JBBYHK010000005.1, read on the forward strand.
ATGAACCTTAAGGCTATAAAATATAAATAAGGAGAAAGGAAACTAAGTTAAGAGGCATATCAAATTAAAAAAAAAACACTTAAACAGCAATAAGACTGGCGATTTTGTTTCCAATTAAAATGTCAACGCTTCCTACTATTATGAGAAATTTTATTAACTTGCTCATAGACGGGGAATGCCACTGTTAAAGAACCGGAGATACCACACCAGTAACGGGGAAAAAAAGAACAATAAAAGGGTCATACTGTAAATAAGACCTAGTAAAATGTTGATACGTCACCTGCATGCAAGAAAAAGGAATTTGCAGATAGGTACAACCAGCCCTTACCTGACAGGGCTTGGTAACTTGGGCAACATTCTCCAAATGTGCTTCTTGCACCATTACTGGTTCCCCAGATCTAACATTTTCTCCTGTAGCACTTGCATGAGAATCCATTCCTCCACTTTGAGGAATATCCTGCACTGGTTCTGCTACAATATCTTGCAAATGGTTTATATTTTCTAGATTGGACGAATCATCATCTACAGTCTTTTTTTCATCTGTTACTTCAGATATCTTAGTTATTTTATCAACAGTCAGTACATTAGTCTCATCAGCCCCTCCTTGACTCTGATCGTATGACATTAATGCAGGCTGATATAACAACGAATTTGGTTCAGTTGAATTTAGACTGAAAAAGAACAAATGTCATTGTTCAACAAAAATGAGTTATGCGCATCAAGAAATAATTAGAATATCAGTATACAGTTAAATAACATGCCAAAAACCCAAAAAAAAAAATCAATACAAGGACAGAAGTGGATACCTGTAAGTACGATCCTCTTCTTCAATTACAGAAGCATCTTTTGTTTGCCTCCTCTTCTTAGTGCCTTGTGGATGTGAATTGTCAACTCTTCTTTTCCTTCCAGCTTGAATCCCTTGTTCAGAAATTAATAAAGACTTTTCAGCATTATTTTTTTCAATTTCAGATTCCAATTCATGAATTCCGATGGCCACCTCACCTTCAGAAGGCACTTCCACTATCCCTTTTGGTTCCCCATCAAATCCAAATGGCTTTCTCCCATATGGCTTGTATTTTTGCCCATCACACCCATCACTTGAAACCAAGTTTCCACCTGACGTTAAACATGCATCTTCGTGGTCAGATATCAAAGATCTTTCTTCAGGCTTCATTTGGGCCTTGTCAGGATTATGTTTGAATATCAATTCGCTGCAGCGCTTAATCCAAGAGAAACGGGCAGAGCTAGGAGGAGAAGCACTATCTGGTTTTGACATGGGAGAGTTGAATCCATTGCCATTGTCAGTAAAAATCCTATTTTTAACCGAACCAGATCCAGCATTTTGCATGACATTTTGCTGTTTCAGATACTTTCTTTCGGATGCTTTCAGCTGGCTAAGCTCTACAATAGAGCATTGCATTTGAGCCACCTTCATATTATCCACAGCAGCTTTCAAGTCCCCCAACTTTTTTAGCTCTTCAATCTCAGCACGTATCTCTTTTCTATCGGCATGCAATAGTTCCCTCTGTTGCTTTAATTTCTGCCTTTGCACCTTAAGCTCCTCAATAGACTTGCTCAACTCTGCCCACTCCCTTTCCCTTCGCTCACGATCCAATTTGATCTCCATTCTCTCAGCATCAAGCCTTTTCATTTCTAAGGTAGCTTGTTCTAACTCTTTCTCTGCTCTTTCCTTCAAAGCATTAATATGCTGAATTTGATTTTTCTGTTCTCGCTCAAAAGCTTCCTCTCTTTCCTTCAAAGAGCTTTCTAATTCTTCACGCCTTCTCTCAATAGAATTCTCCAGCTCCCTCTTCTGGGTTTCAATTCCCAACAAGAATTCAGCACGCTCTTGTTGAATCTTGTTGAGCCAATCAGAATGTTCAGTCACCATCTTTTTCATGAAGTCTTCTCTCTCACGATTCAATGATTCAACATCCTTGTTATGCTTCTCTCGCATCACATCACGCTCTCTTCTCAAGCTATCACGCTCATCCTTGAGAAACTTTGAAACTGCTTCTCTTTCCTTATGAACACGTACAGCTTCCTTCCGCAACTCTTCTCTTTTTTCATCAATCAACTCCCACTCAGTTTCAAATTTTGCCTTCTCTGCTTGTAACCTATCAGCATCAGCCATCAGCTCCAATTTTTGAGCCCTAACCAAATCAAGTTCTTCCTTCAGTTTTAATTCTAAATTTGATAATTCATGCGTCTCACTTCTCATGGCTTCTAGTTTCTCCTTCACACAATCAACTTGGTTTCTTTTATCTTCCAATGAAGAAAATGACTTCTGAAGCTCTAGTTTCATTTTACTTATCTCTTCCTTCTCTTTTTCTAAAACAGCTTTTTTTGATTCAAGTTCCTCTTCAAAAGCACTCACACTTTTTTCTCTCTCATCTATGAGATTTGACTTCTCAGCCACATCCTTCTCCTTCTCTGCTAATAACCTTGAGCGAACATCAAAATCATGTTCTCTTTCACGAATTAGGTCCTCCCCATGATTGATATCCATCTCCTTTAACTCCCATGCCCGTCTCTTCATTTCACTCTCATCTTCTACCATTTTGCGCTTGATCTCAAGCTCAGCGTCAAACTCCGATTTTTTGGCTCTCAAAACTGTTTCATGACTAGCAATAACCTTGCGAATTTCATCCTACATCATTCATTGAAAGAATTAGTTTTCCATAAAAGAAAGAGAAACAAATTGAAAATCCTAAAGCATGTTTGAAAAAGTAACTCACAGATTCCTTGTTTGCAAGTTTCTCTTGAGAAACAAGCAGCTCTTGCTCTTTCTTGCTAAGCAAAGCTTCTCGCTCAGTAACAACCTGCATGTACAAAGGACAAATTGAATTAATATGTGCGATTTAAAAGCAACAAATTCACAGGAAAGTGTATCCAAATCAGAACTGTTATGGGCAAATGAAATATTCAAACCTCCTCTCTTTTTGATAGAGAAGTCAAAGTCAACTCAAGGTTGGATTTTTCATCCTTCAAAGCTTTACGTTCCTTTTCAACATCCGCTCTTGAAGCCTCCAACTCCTTCTCCAATCGATTTAGTTCTTGAGTTCTGCTAAAAATATACTCCTCCCTGTGGTTCAAGGAAGCTTGTGCATCAAGAAGTCTTTCATGTTCTTGCTGTACAGTCTTCTGCCTCTCACTCAGCAATTGCCGTTCAAGAATGATCTCTTTCTCTTTCGCTTCACAACTAAAACATGGAAACAAATAGTTAACAGACTCCTTGAACCAAAGTTTTAACTCAAATCAAACCACAGAAATGCAGCCAAGCAAGCATGTGTCTCTAGTATCCACACAATACCACCCTAACCAAGCCAATTGGTTTTTACATGTTCACTTCTAAGGCAATTCAGTCATGTCTGTCTCTAAAATGATTTTAAATAGATCAATAGGCCATCATTACAGTTATGTACAGAAACTTTTCAATGCAAGACCTAATTAATATTGCAACCCAGTAATGTGAATACACCATCATATGAATACAAAGAGATGTCTAAGGCACAAGTACTTCATCTTGGGAAACAAGAGCATGTCCAGAAACTGCAAACTGACAGGAAGGGAACAAAGAGATAAGCACAGAAAATTATGGTACAAACGACATAAAGACGGAAATGCAATTTATATAACATACTCATTTTTAAACAATGCAATACATCTACTGAGGTCATCTTCACGTGATTCAACTTCTTGGAGCTTTCTCTCAGCACTGCGTTGAAAGAGGCTAGCTTCTGTTTGTAAAGACTTTGCAGCTTGAAACTTTGCCTCAGCCTCTGCAAACTTCTTCTGAGAATCCTCTATCATAATACGTGCTTCAGCTAATCTACTTTCAGCTGCAACCTTAGCTTCAGCAGATTCTGCACGCATCTCATGCAAAGCCTTCTCAATCTACAGAACCCCACCACAAAGTCCTAAGGAACATATAATGCTGAAAGAAAAGTGAACAAGAGAAACAATTACAATTAAAGAGTGATTTCAAACGATAATCATACGCTCGCTATGCATTCTTTCTCAACTCCTAAAGCTTTCTTCAAACAATCCTCTCGCTTTTTTGCTTCTGCAAGTGCAGATATATGTGCAGCTTGATCCCGCTTATGCATTATCTCACTTGCTTCAGCAGAGGCTTTAATTTGTTCATACTTGGAAGCCAACTCCTTTCTTTCTAATATAAGAAGGCCCATGTGGTGTTGGTGGTCAAATAACTACATACAAGAATCAATAAATATCAAAATAAAATGCTAGTAGGCTATGTGGAAAGAAGCACAAAATGAATGAAGATTTATAATATGAAGTTATGAGCAATACGTGGATGATGCATAGATCATAATATGCTAAACCAAGACTGCCATTCTTCATTGTTATCCTTTGTACAAAGCATTCATTTAAGTTTCATTCATGCATCATGCTAGGTAAAGATCACAGCTTAATAATATGAAATCCATTGGATCAAACAAGTGCAAAAACTCAGAAGATAAAATAGCAGTTGATCCCAAAATAATGGCACAAAAAACGAGAATATGCCATCTAAAAGCAATGGAACAAATCATAGAAGACACAAAAGAAAAAGCAAAAAACAATAAATGCTCCTAAAAGCTCTTATAAACCTACAAAGTTAACAAATCAATGTGCCATTTGCATACCAGCACGTCAACCCCACCTAATGGGTACCACAAGGGGAAACAACACCTCAATCGAATAGTGCAAACAGATAGATAGGTTTAAAAAAAATCAAATTTATTCCATCAAAGCTCCTAGAAGGAAACACATATTAGGCAAATAGAATGGCATTTTAGCTAAGTATACAACTTTTAACCAAAAGATCTATCCAAGAATCAAGACTTAAGTAGATAGCTTGGCATTGAAAATTGACCTCATAAATAACAGGGTCACAAATATTAAAACAAATTCTATATACAACAGGCTAGCATCTTTCAAAAGACCGAAACCATTACCGTTTTACGTTGAAATATGTTAAAGATCACTTCCATCACCTATATAATTTTATTTTCTTTTTCATTGTAAATTTTAAAACTCAAACTGAAACGTCATACAAAGAAACAAGACTATATCTCTTTTTTTTTTTTTCTTTTGCTTAAATTTTCATATATTAGTACTCGCTCTTCTACCTATTTCACCAACACCAAACAAAGCCTTAAGAAAAGGGCAAAGAAGAATAAATGAAAAAAAAATTTGAGAAAAGCAGTACAAATATTTTGAAGCAAACCTCAGTTTCAAGCTTTGCAATATAAGCAACAAGAGCAGCTTTATCTCTCTTCTTGATCGATTCCTCGTCGAATCCAGCTTCCTTGAGCCGCTGCCAGATCGTTTCGTCACTAAGAGGACTCTTCAAAACCCTAGACCTCGGCATTATAGACAACGGCCTACCAGTACCCGGCGTGATCGGACTCGCCATCTTCTAAACCCAATCACGGCACCAAAACCCTAGACTTCCGTACGCCAGTCGCTAGTTTGATCGGATTCTTCACTTTTTTTTTTTCTTTCTTCGCTGTAAAGAAAAAGAGAGAATCAAAGTACTGAGTCACCGGCTCACCGCTGAGTGGGATCTTTTGTTCTTTAGAGAGTTGAAATCGCCAAGAAAAAAGAACTTTCGATCGGGATGATTCGAAAACGATGTCGTAATTAGAAACTTAGGCCGCCATTTTATGGGGAAAAAGACGGAAAAGGAATTGAAATTGAAATTTTAAACAAAGATTAGGCCCGAAGAGTAAAGACTACGAGTGACAGTCAACGTTCCACGTCAGCTAATTTGAAATTTTAAAAAAAAATTAATTAACGGCTGGTTTTCGTTGGAAATATGGTGTTTGTGGTCTGAAGTGCACGTGATTTTTTTATAGGATTGGGTATTTTGCAATTGCACCCTCACTCTTCTAAAAATCTTTTATTTTTAGTTTACCCACAAAAAAGGATTTATTTTTTTGTTTGGCCAGGAAAATTAAAAGAATTTCAATATTTTCCTCGCTCCTGGTTTTATTGAATTTCCAAAATTAAAGCAAAATTTGAAGCTGAAAATCCTTTTAGAAAATCAATTACTCCAATCTCAATCATATGCGCCAAAGTCCATCCAAATTGTCATTCTACACACTAATCATAAATTTTTTTTTTATTTTTAAAAACAAAAATATATAAAATTGGCATATTTAAATAAGATATTTTTAATACATTTTTTTAAGAATTTTAATTTTAAAAAGTTTAATTAAAAAAATTAAAGAATTAACATTTATCTTTAATATGTATTTTTAGAAATTCATAAATTTAATAAAAATACATGACAAATATTTTAACTCTATTTATAAATTTACAAAATGTATTGAAAGTGTATGAAATAAAAATACTATTAAATATCTTCAAATTTTTCTTTGATATAAGGTTAAACAATGCTTTTCTTGTAATAATTTAAATAAAACATACCTCTAGCCATTGTTAATCAAAAACCCAGACTCGCTCCAAATATACAAAGACGAACACCCCGTATAAGCCTTCTAGTCTACATCCTTTTCTTGATAATTACCTTATGATGGTGCACAAGCAATTCCATAGACTAGACTAGGGACCTATACTAGAAGACTAATTAGAGTTGTATCCTACCATCAAGGAATCTGTATTCTAATT
>JBBYHK010000005.1:2988871-3091218 GCA_038382065.1 Adansonia grandidieri
GTATGTGTGCGTGTGTGTGTATATATATATATATATATATATATATATATATATATATATATAAAAGCTAAAGTTATTTTACCTTGTACTCGAGCTTAGATTTTGGGAGCGATGCTTCGATATCTACATCGGGTTCCGCGCCATCTCTGAAGGATCCGCGGAGTGATCTGAGTTTGTCCCAGTGGTAGCAGCAGGAGAAGATGCCACTCAAGCTGAAAATTAGGATCAAGAGGAGAGCCGTGCCAAGAGGGAATCCGAGGGACGGTCGAGATGCATCCACGTGGGGTGGTGAAAGATCGTGATTCTCCATCACATGTATTTTTTCGCTTGATCAACTACAACTTCGATGCTGTTCCTGCCGACGCTGCTGTTCTTTCTCTCATAAGTACGGAAGGTGAAAGAACTAATGGTGTAGGGAATGCAAAATCATGGCATTGAAAGATTATAGTTATCTTTAATAAAAAAAAAAAATTAATAAAGACAATTTGAAGAGAGGAATGGGAGAGGGTATTTATAAAATGAGGGGAAGGTTGGATTAATGTGTACGTGGAAAGGTTAACAAGGAAAATGTCCTTAGTGTCCAGGCCATGGTACGGAACAGGGTGGGGTCTAAGTGTTGGGTGTAAGCCACAGAAAAGAAAAAGCTTAAAAGCTAAAGACATGAGACGATTGAATTATTTGTTTAATTTGATAGATTTAATTTAAGTTTATATTAATTAAAGTATTTGTAATTTGATTGAATTTAGATTTTAATTAAAATTTTTTTATTTAAATTTAATTATAAAATATATAAATATTAATATATTTTTTTAAAAAAATAACGTAACGTAATTTTGAATATATTCTAATCTGGTCATAAAACACTTCACTTTTTGCTTGTTTGTCGGGAAATAGAAGAAAGAATTTGTTTGAGGAAGGAGATGGGAGCGTGTCTATTAGTGTAAAGATGTGAAAACAAAACTGGGAAATTTAGGGGGAAAAAGAGTTCAATAGCTGGCAACTTCAATTTGCTGTATGCTTGTCTGGCCTTCCCCTTTTTCACCTTTGCTTTATGATTTTCCCTTTTTTTTTTTTGGGGGGGGGGGGGAGAGGAAGGAAAAGAGCAAAACTGCTTATATGGATGGTAACCAAAGCTACTTGTGTTTCAAGCATGTTGTAAGGGCTTTTGTTTTGTCAACGATACACTTCAAAATCTGAAAAATTCAACAACATTTAAAAGTGGGATGAGGCTAAAAATATTCAATTTGCCTAGACAAAGAATTATACTTTGTTTATATCTTAGATACGGTTTTTCATTTTTGTTTCAACCGGTTGACATTAAGCTTACCTTCTGCAAGTATCCCGAAAAAAAAAGGGTTTACCTTTTGTAAAAAGAGGCTCAGCCCTTTTTGAAGTGGAAGGGAACCCCACGGGGGGTGGGGGAGGGTAAGGCCCTACAGCAAGAGGGATGTTGTAGGTATTTGGTTTTTTGAAGTGCTTAAAGGGCAAAAATTAGAAACCCAAACTAGAACTGCAATAAGTGGGTCATTTCATGTCATGTCACACAGAAATTGCCCTCTTCTTTTTCTGGTTCACGAGTGTGCATTAAAATATCTTTACAGTAACTTGGAATTTGAAAAAAAAAAAAATCACTAAAGACTGGGATACAAGAAACTTCCAACAAGCAAAAAATAAATAAATAAAAAGATCCAACTATAAAATATAGAGTAGTAGTATAATCTGAGGAGTCAATTCTGCATGAATCATTAGTGGTAGCACCAAACCTGGTGGGCTATGCATCTTTGAAGAAGATATGGAAACGCTTGAGAAAGATTCAGCAGTCTTCTGAGTTAACTGGATCAAAATTTTCGATTTGTTCCCTAACTGGATCAAAGCTTCGAAGATTCCGACTAATTGAATGTCCTTTGGTACACTTAGAAACAGATAATTTCTAGCTGGCCGGTTGAAGGAGGTCACCAGCAATCCGCAGGTCATTTTCATAATCTTCTGGTCGCTGAAAAAAAATATGAAAAGATAAAAAATTAAATTAAGAAAAAAATAAAAAGATCAAAAATATATTTATTTTTTTAGTAGTATGTTTGGTAAAAAAATTAAAAAGAAAAAAATAAATTTTTGCTTTAATTGTTTGGTATGATTAAAAAATAAAGAAATAAAATAAAAAATATATTATTTTACCATTATACCTATTAGAAGTTAATATAAAATTTAAAAAATTTTAAGTAATATTATAAATATACATACTTAACACATACCTCTCTCATTTTTTTTTCTATCCAATTTAAAATAATTTATTTTTATTAAAAAATATAAAAAATAATAATCTTTTTAATTTTTTTCACTTTTTTTTTAACTAAACACACATTTAATTTTTACTTGCCAGAATTGCACAGTGGAACAGCTAGCCGCCCTTCCTCCTTGCAAAGTAACGCATCTACAGTGAATACATACTAATTTTAAGATAAAATAAAATAATATCACTATCATAATAATTTAATTTTTGTATCATTCTATATCAATTGTATTAGTCTTTAACTATCAAATACTGGTCAGATACGTGCTGGTGCAGAAAAACCAATGGGTAATATGCATTTTCTTGGTTCTTCATCTTGATTTTTCTTTTATAACATTTCAGAAGGAAAACAAGTCTTCATTCCTTTTCTTCCTGCGTAGGGAATTTCGACAGCCATATGTCTACCTACCTATTGCGGAATGTTGAAATGGGACCATCAGCTTTGTGTGCCTCGTTAACTCTTGAAAATTTACTCTCGGATTCTCATAAATCGGACTTTTATTATTTTAAGTTTTCTTCAATGATGTGTCATGTAAGTATTGGCTTGACACTGGGACCAAACAAAAGCCAATTAAAGCTCATTTGCCAACGGTTTCTGTTTTCAAACATGAGCTGTTCGTTGACAAAGAAAAAAAAAACCCTCCTGTCCTAAAATTATGGGAACTGTGTCTGTCAGTTTGCCAAAATCCAGAATCATATCGGCCACTCACTTAAAATCTTATGTATGATGAAATAGAAAACACACATTAAAAAAAAAATGAAAAATCAATGATCTTTGTTGAAAAAAATGAATTTCAAGAAAAAAAAAGGGGAAAATAATAAAAAAATTACTAGTGGACGTAGACCCAAATAGGCACAAAGCATCTCGAGAGAGGAATCAAACAAATCTACTATCTGGTTTATTTGAAAGAGACAAGTAAATCATTTAAAATAATAATTACATTACTCGAATAATTTTTTATATAAAAAAGCATCTAACAAGAGTATAATTGGGAGTGAGCATAAGTCGGTTTAAATCGATTTAACTGATTTAACCGACAGAATTTGGTTAATTCGGTTCGGTTAAGTCGGTTCAATGGTTATGTTAGTTTTTTATGTTGATTTATTCGGTTAATTCGATCGGTTATCGGTTTATAAAATTATTAACCGAATTAACCAAACTTTTAATATTTAATATTTAATAATTTTATATTTATATATATTAATAGCCCAATTAAACCCATTCTCAACCCAAATATACAACCATTAGCCCAAGACCCAATAAACCGATTTAACCGAACTAACCGACCAAACCGACCGAAATTTAGTCGGTTCGGTTAATTCGGTTATGGTTAAAAATGTCGATCGGTTCAGTCGGTTCCTCTAGCTAAGTCGGTTAATTCGGTTTGAAGTTTTTTTTGACCGAACTGACCGAATGTTCACCCCTAAGTATAATCATATTTTAAAATTTTTTTATATGTTTAAATTTTATTTTATACTAATATTTAAATATATATCGAATATAAATATTTTAAAAAATAAAAATTCAAATAACACCGTATATCATTAATGGATAGCATCCTTATAAAAAGCTGAATAGCCTAAATGAAAAAAATACCAATAAAATTATTTCCAGAATCAGAACAGTCTAGCCAAAAAAGAATCAAAATAAATTCTCCATTCATGCAAAATGGACTATATATTCTCATTAATAATTTAATCTCATAACTCATTATTTGCAGCATCTGATGCCTGAAAGATCATGAAAAATGGAGCGGCTTTCTTGTTTTGCTGCAAATATACTAAAAAACTTATAAGTTTTGTATCCATTTGGGCAGCAATAGGCACATCTTCCTCAGCCTTACATCAACAGCAATTAAAGCCATTCCTGCTGGCTTTGGCTTGGTTCAGAAACTTCATTAATATTAATTTGTAGTTAAAATATCACATCGTTCTACTACTTATCAGCTATAAATTGGCTTTCCTATAAGCTAGCTGCATTCATACGTAATTACTTATCTCTACCTCTTACTTGAATTTCTGCTAATGATCCTAGGACGTTTGTCACTTCAATATATATACCCATTCCTCCGGTAATTACCTTCTGTGTAAACTTCCTCCTTTTTAAGAATTTACGTTGCTTCAACTTTTTATTTTTTTTAAAAAATATTTATGTGTGATGTATATTCAATTATGAAGTTAATAATATGACTCTCTATATTCATAAAAAATTTAAAAATAATTGAATACACCAATACACCAAATTTTCATTTGATACTTAAAAACTTCAAAATGGGTTTTAAAGTTTTTATTGATCCATTCAATTCTTTAGTGGCTTAAAGTGGAGTCCATCACTGAAGCGGCCAGTTAAAACAAGACAAAGCACATCATCGGCAATAGCAAGCAAAATGATTTTCTTTTCTTTTCTTTTTTCTGACAAATAAAATGTTTAATCTACAACAAAATCATGATAGTTTTGCTAAGTAGCTGAGTGAAATGCATCTACTTTATTTTTGAAAAAAAAAAGAAGTAATGGATGTATTAGTAGAGTTTAGAACGTGGTCCATACTATATGAAGAATTTTGTCGAATTTGGCTAACAGTAAATCCCATTGACTTTATATCTTCAACCTTGATTTCTTTCTTTAAAATTATCATGACCATCTCTATCAACTTTGTAAATCTTGACAGGATCTCCATTCATTTTACAATCTTTTTATTCTTATGATTATTATTCTTATTATTATATCTAAATGCATGGTTTAAACGAATGATATTGAAATTACGATCATGGATCACCTAATAGAATCAATTCTAAATTTTTATTGACCTACAATGAAGTAAATAAATTTTTTTAAAAAATAGTATGATACAAAGAAATAATAAAAACTAAATGATATCCTAAACAAAAGTTAAATTTTCGTCCAAATGGTATTACATTTTTATGTATATAATTTTAAAACTACATATTTATAGTCTATATATTTTTCTATATATTTTTCTATAAAATTTTTAAATTTCGCCAAGTTAAAAAAACACATACACTTATAAAGTATATTAAATAAATAAATAAGGATTAAAAAGATGAGAAGTATTACAATCTCTTATAAATTAAAAAAAAAAATTGACAATGGCTGTGACTCTCCAAATCTTCAACTACTTTTTCTTTTTGGCTACATTTTCCTTCTTGTTTTATTATTCAAAGTGTATAACAATTTCATATGGGCCCAAAACATTCTGTCTTTTTGGGCCCAATTGATGTCGAGGCCAAGAAAGCCTAAACTTGATGCCCTAAGTTATTATAGCCATTAAACTTGCAAGGAGATTGATGGGCCATTAAGCATTTGGAGTTGACATTCCAATTCCAACCCACAAAACCTCCATTTAAATAAAAAGAAAAAAAAAGGAAAACCCATTAGAGTAGGATCTTTGACAGTGGGAGGTATAATTCTAGCTTTTCCAGGCTTACTTTGTTCGAGGTTTTGGCCTTTGTTTTCGTTGGTGTAATCGTAATAACAAAAATAATAATATTTATTATGTTTATAATTATAATTAATATAATTCGATTAAAAATATGTTCATAAAAACAATATAAATCTCCGATGTTAACACGAAGATTCCGCCTATTGCTATGCATATTTAGCCAGCAAAAAACGAAAAATACAAATCTTTTAATATGAAGATTTGAGCGCTTCCTCTTTTATAGTTCTTTATTATAATTATATTTGAACTGACCCCCCATCTCTCAATTTTGATTATATTGCATTTGGACTTTCCAGTGCTTTTAGCAAATGTCTGTATGACTTTAACCTCCCTCGTTTGTACTGCCATTAGACTTCATTTTCTGCTTTGAAAATTTCCTCCAAATTGGTGCAATTTTAATCATGACAAACAGGATTAAATAATTAGAAAAACCACTTTTTGATATGAATTCCTTGATCTTCCACATTCTGCAGATTATAAAATTTCTTTTTTTTTTTCAACCAAATAAAGTTGGATAGTGTACGATATTGTCACTATCCAAGGATTTACAAACTTTTCCCCCTTATCTTTGACAAAATTTGTTTTTTCTTTTCCTTTTGCTATGTCCATAACATTTTGTTCGGTTACTTCACTCGTATCTTACAAAGAAACCTAGTTACCCTAGGTGTCAAATTAGATATACATGTTTGATTTGGAAAAAAAAAATAATTTGGTCGTTATTAAGTCGAGCTTTAGTTATTAAAATACGTTAAATTCAAGTATCTTTAATATTTTATTTGAGTAACTCATGAGCTTAATTGAATTTTTAAATATAATTTTTATTATTTTTATTTAATATTGAAAAAAATTTTAATTCAAACTCAAGATCAAATACAAATAATCAAATTTAAAATTAAGTACGAGAATCTAATATATTTTTATTAGATAAACGAGTTTAATAAAATAAACTTAAATAATTTAATTTTATATCACATAAACTCAAACTTTAAAAATAAAATTTAATTAAATTTGAATTAAAATTCTAAACCGATGTTATATTTAAGATTCTTGGTGTTTGAATTTGATACGATTAGATTGCAACCCTAACCTAATACGACAGCAGGGAAGTCACAAATCACAATGTGTATTGTCATATCTTACTTGTTTTCAACATAATTTGTGATCCCACCACAATTTGTTTGTGTCTCTTTTCTGTGGGCTAGCTGCCCACTTCTTTGGTTGTTTCTAGTTGCCATTCATCCGAAATCTAAGTCTCATAATTTTCAGCAGCTTTTTTTGTTTCACTGTGAAGTACAACTTTTCTTTTACCAGTTCTACTATTGAAGGTTAAATTTTTTTCTTGTTCTCCATATTAGCATTCTTCTGTCTGTTTCCATTTTTTTTTTATAAAAAGAAAGTAGCATACCAATTCACGATCATAATCCTTTACTTAAATAAAAAAATCTCATATGAAGAATTGGATCTAAAATATGCATCAGTATAATACACACTCCAAATAAACCCTTATCCAGAAATCACGTCTTGAGTGAGGTATTCTTTCAATTCTTACACTCTTTTGCATTTGCATTTATGTTTATATTTTATTTTTTGATATTTAGTGAATTCTCTTTAAAAGAATTCAAGATTTAATGCATCTTTAGTTATGATTAATTAATTGTATATTTAATTATCACTAACCAATTTTCTTTAAAAAAAAACACTATCAAAGAAATTTAAAATAATTATAATCAATTAGTGGAAGAAAAAAAAATTAAAGCTAAATGGCTAGTGAACTTTGTTGCAAGCATAGATTTCTCTTTTAGAAAATCATTGCTTTGGGAATATTCTCACATCGTTATCATTAAAAGTTTACCCTTCCTTTTATTGCCAATACTGTGTGTGAAAGTGAAATTGTGACTCATCAATCAATCAAGTTCCCATCATGATGCCAAAAGTTACAATCTCTTTGAAACTGTTGAAATGAAGGGTAAAGGGAAAAAAAATAATTATGTTGGCAAATAACTTTTCCAGATTGGGTTCCGTTCTTGATCTTTGAATTTAGCAGATTTTGGGCTCTTGGCCTTGTCAAAATTTAACCACAGTCTTAAAAAGGATAAACTTCGTATGATTGGCAGCAAACACGCACTAATTGACCCATAAACTTGAATTATTATTGAATGTAAACAATGATTTAGGTCAACAATTATAAAAAATATTTTAAGTTTGGGCTTTTTATTAGGCTTACACTCAACTAATACCCTTCCAATTTTTAGCACCAAAAAAAAAAAAAAAACTATCCTTTAAATTTTTCATATTTCTCTGTTAATCCGTGTATTTTTATATGATATATTATATTTAAAGTATTATATATTTATATAAATTTTAATATTTAAATAATTTATATTATATTGATTTTGATTTTGATACATTTATACATTTATATTTTATTTATATTTTTATATTGCATTTTAATTTTTTTATATTATATTAATATCATACCTAAAATTGTTAAAAAAAATTAGAATTAGCCTAGTTTCATATTTATAGATTTATTCTTTCTTATTTCTCATACACAAATGACTAGCGATTGGCCACTAAAAATTTGGTTCAACAAAAATAATATAATGTCTATATCTGTCCAGCTTGATTTGTCACAAAAAAAAATTAAAATATAAAATAACATAAAAAATAAAATAATTATGATATAAATATATAAATATATTAAAATTTATATATAATATATTTTTAAAATATTAAAAAATTTATATAAATATATAATATTTTAAATATAATTATAATATACAAAAACATATAAATAAACAGGCAATTGGGTTTTACCATTGTCGAAAGATGAATGAGTTTCGGGTACAAATTAGGTACATGCTGTAAAGCTGTTGTATTGTCGCGGTGTCATTTGTTAGGCCACGACAATTTTTTTCCTCCTAAAGCAGGGGTGTCATTTGACATTTTGAGAAGGAAAGAAGCAAAAAGCAAAGCTGTTTGTCGTTTGAATCATTGAGCCGTGGCCTGAGGTCTTTCCTTTCCTTATTAATTGCTACTAGAATATGTAACTTGTTATAATCAGTAAGACTAATTGAAAATTCGGGTTTTGGCCAGTGTTTAAAAATTGAGGATTGGACCAATTAGTCAGACCTGAAATTGATGGTTTATCTCGTTTTAAACATATTTAAAAATCACATATTTAAAAAAATAATTTAATCAATAAAAAATTTAATTAAATAATTAAAAAACTGTTTTTATTATTTTTTTAATTAAAATTATTTTAAAAATATTTGAACATTCCATATCTTAGTTATATATTAAAAAATCATATAATATACAATTAAATCAAATACATATTTTATTAATTACTACATTTAATACTTTAATCTAATTCAATCAATTAAATTGATAACTTAAAACTACATCAATTTAATCTTCGATCTGCCTTTCTATTCATTGGTTTTGATTGCCGAAGTTGTCAATAATTCAATCAAAAGTGTACGAGAGCAACTTTTTAAAATTTAGATTTTTAACTTTATAATTAAAATTAAAAAATTATTATATATCATATTTATTTTAAATATATATTAAGAACATAACTCCGATATATATATATATATATATATATATATATATATGTATACACGAACATGCCAGGTGCTGCTTTCTAGTTAAAAGGTGTTGAGACAAAGACGATTTCTTTCACATTCCAATTATAATTGCTTCTCTTCGGAATAGCAATTGCCGAAGCGAAGGAATATTATCCCACTTAATTTAACTTTGCATCAATCATCTAACAGTTAGAATCAAGTCAAAAATATAAAGTCCAGACGAATCGCCTTTATTTCAACGGACTTTGAAACCTTCAGATCTCACATATTTAAGTCTCAACTAAATGTGGGTTTCACCTGATTGTAGACTGCTTTCTCTGTTGCTGGTTTAACTTCGTTTATTTGGTTTAATTTTCAAGATGCATATTCAAAAAATTGTAGACTTTGGACGCAACAAGAATATTATTCTTAAGACTTGCAAAAGATACTAGCTTACTAATAAATTTAGCAATTCATGTATTTATTATATATTTTAAATCTTATATAAATTTTAAAATATTTATATATTTGTATTATATTTATATTATTTTTTTTTGTATATTATTACATTTTAATAATTTTTTCATATCTTATTCAATATTTTCAAACCTAATTACTAACGTGTATCGATGGCTTCGGTTTCGTGTCATTGAAGAGTGGTCGTAAGGATGTCGTTTTCATAAACATATATGTTGCATAGGCTTCCACATCTCCTGGTTTATGATTCGACTGTATCGCAATCAGTGATACGCCATCAAAACTCAACATTGTTTTAGTCTCAATAAATACGATGATGATGAAATGAAACATACGCATGATCTGAAGCCAGCCGACGCAAATCCTTAATCTAAAATTTTCTTTCTCCTATTAGTTTCCACAACCACCCCTCATCAAGGTAGGCATAAATAACTAATAATTATTTTCAACAAAGCCCTTTAGCATTTTTTTTACATTAAAAATCATGGTATATTAAAAAATAATAATTTTAGTCGAATACGTTGAAATCAAAGTTCTTTAAAAAAAAAAACGGCGAAATCAACGAAAAAACATACATTTTAAGATGAAGGGAGTATTTCATTTCTATGTATAATTCATTTATTTTTAAAATACAATTATGAATCTACTTTATTATTTCTATATCATCTCCGTCATGGCATGTTAAATTTCGAAAACGTATTGGTCCATAGAGAAGCTATAGGATTTAAAAAATTGACTGTAGCCATCAATTGTTTCTTTGAGTTTTTACAAAGATTACCAAATCATTATTAGGACAATAATACTCCACAATATTAGAGCAAAAAATTATTATTTTTTGGTTGGATTCTCATGTTTTGGAGGTAGAAATTCTGCAATTTTTTTTAAAAGATTAGAGTATCACTGGCTAGATTGCCATGTTAATAAATCTTTAAGCTCAACTTTTTATGTATCAAAATATATATAAAGTTATATTATGATTACTATAGATATTGAAGATAGGAGAAAAGAAAGACTCAAAGATTTAAAACATAAAAAAATTTAGAAAAAAAATATAGAACCATCAGTAATTATTTTTAAAAAATAAAAAATTATTTTTAAAAATTTTAAAAACAAAAAATCATCTCTAATAATTATCATTTAAAACTAATATATTTGAAAAGTTTTTAGATGACTTTCATCTCCAATACTATTAAATTGGGAACATTTTCATCCTCAATATCACCATA
This sequence comes from Adansonia grandidieri, assembly GCA_038382065.1. Classification (NCBI taxonomy): domain Eukaryota; kingdom Viridiplantae; phylum Streptophyta; class Magnoliopsida; order Malvales; family Malvaceae; genus Adansonia; species Adansonia grandidieri. Next base: position 2,999,898 of record JBBYHK010000005.1, read on the forward strand.
TTCAAGATAAAAAATGATGATTTTGTTGATCATCATTTTGTCTCTCTTCAAAATCTCTTATTTTACAGTGAAGATTTATCTCATTAAGAGTAAAACAGAACAAACTTTTTGAGATCATGAATTCTTTAGATTTAGGAAAAAAATGAAGAAAAAAATTCCATGTTTTTTATGCTAGTTCTCAACCGACATAGATCTTTCTTTGAGCATATTGTCCATACATATTCCGTAACATGATGTTCAAATTCTCAAAAATAGATAAGAAAAACATAAAAATAATCAAAGCGATTTAGAAGAGATGAATTAATCTTGTTATAAAATTTTTTTTTATGCATTTAACCATGGTTTACAATAAAAAATTATTCGTGGTTGGTGGGATTTTAGCAGTTATGAGTCTAGAGCATGTGCCCTAATAATGGCAGCTGCTCAACCACCAACCAGAACCCCAAAAAAACAAATCTTTCAATTTCCATCAATTTTCTCTCCATTTCTAAATTTTGTGGGACAATAAAATATTTGTGATCCTATTCTTTCTCTTTGCTTATCCATGTGAGTTTACCTAGATTTAGTGCCGGTTCAAAGGAGCCTGCATGATCCTAGCTGCTAATCATATACAGAACATTAAAAACTACATATTAAAATATATGGAACTTTAATTATTTTTTTTCCAATGTTTTCTAGTCATAATTATGTCAGTTTATGTATCCACTTTGTTTGGACATTTTAGGCCAATCAAATTAATTAATTATTTAACATAAGTGGTTAATTAACTTAATTAGCTCCCATCATTAGATTTTATCATTTTCTGTGTTATCTAGATTTTTTTTATTTTTTAATTAATTTATCTTTATTCATTTTATTTTATAATTTTCGAATATATAAAAATTTTTTTTGAATATATTTATATCTAAAGTTTATTTAAATTTAGACAACCTAAATCGGTTTGGGGAAAATGTTTGAGATCCTTTGCTAAGACTTTACGGGGGAGAAATAGAAAAGAATATTTTGCTCTAGACCCTAATGCTTGAGTATTAAGCTCAAAGTACTTAAACTAGAAAAGACCAAATTAAAGATTTAGGCAAGAAATAATCTTTTAATGCTCAATTAGGTTAATACTTAACATAACTTTAGAGCAAATCTAAGCCTTGGGTGTACTGGTTTAAGTACCAACTACCTATGAGCTAGGAGGATATAGATCTTAAGTTGTATATTTCAAAAAATTTATTCAAAAGATATGATTGTGTCAAAATTTAGACAGCATAAACACATTTTCTTTTAAATTCTTATGTAGTGAATAACATATATAATTGAAAGATTTAAGTACAAATTCTCTTTTGAGTTTGAACAGATTTACTTTCATTAATTAATATTTTAAGACCTTTAGAAAAGAAGAAGGAAAAAAAAAGGGTTTTCCTTTATTGTGTAATTCAACAATATTTGAAATCCAAATCTTGCGCAAACCAAACATAAAAGCTACAAAAATGTTGGAGTCAAGAAAATGGTTGATTATTTTGCCACTAATGGAAAAAAAAGTTGCTATTTTTGTATGGTTTAATTAATTTCTAATGCTCCAAAGTCCAAAGCAGGGCTTTAGGCGACAATAGGCATAATCCCCTCCAAATGTGACTTGGGTTCATTACACACTTATAGATCCAAGTGATTGAAGCCTCTAAAGTGTAAACCCAAAATCTCACAAAGTTAATACCAACTTGTTCTTTGAAAATATTTATAAGTAATCAAGTTTTTTTTTTAGATAATCAACATATGGGGATGTCTCCCAAAATCATGTGCAATGAAATCTATTACTTCTTTCCCCTTTTGTCAATTGGGAGCAATTGTGTCCTCTTAGAGGATCATATAAGGTGCACTGCGATGTGCATGCCTGGGGGAATTTTATAAATATTTTTTACTGTACTCTTAAAAGTGTCAAAATTAAGATGAAATGAGATTTTTTTAGTAGAGTAGTCATTTAAAGTAAATCAAAATAGTAATAGTATGATATTATTTTGATTTTTGTAGTAAATTATATTGATCGTTGTTATGTAACAAGGGAGATACTATGAGGAAACCTACAAAATAGTAAAGATGAGAGGTTCGGAGTTGGACTCCGAAGGACACTCCGATGCTTAGGTCAGTGAAATATACTATAAATAAAAAACAAAGAGAGAATGAAGAAATTCTAATAGTTCATACTTTAAAAATATTGATGTTATCTCCTTATATAGGCCTTAATAAAAGTTCAACTTGATTTGAGACTCTAGGCGAGTAGATATTTAATGACAATTAAACTTATCTAATAGTGTAGAGATGGAAGTTATCCAATTATTTTTCAATGCTTATCTCCTTAGTAGGATCGCACTTGTTGGCTAGGCGATGAGAGGATATAATAATCATATTAGTTTGTATTGATTAATATTGGTTGTTAGAAATTTTAGATTTTTATTTTATTTAAAAAAAAAAAAACACTTATTTGACTTCTTTTAGTGAATTTCTATTTTTCTTTCTATCATAACAAATTTTTTAAAATCATATTTAACAATAAAATATATTTAATTAATTAGATTCTTGAACTTAATTGGTAACAATTTATTATAATTTTTTAATATTTTATATTTATTTTATTTATGTGATATTTCATAGTCTTAGACATTAAATAGCATATAAACATGTATATGTATGTATAAAAGGTCTCGTTGTGTGAGTTTATGGTATATTTTATTAAGAAACTTAAAAATAGATTTTATATATATGAAAAATATTATAAAATGTTAGTAAACCTCAAAAGATACATCAAAAAAGATTGATATCATTATATATCAATATTAAAATAATTACAATATGCCTATTGATGCGCTATTGATTAGGGCCACAAAATGCTTGCATCTTTGGTTATAAAACTCACAAAGTTATCATCATCATCATCGTCATCGTCATCAAATAAGGGTTTGAGTTATCAATCAAAGGAGTGTGATCAAAGGGAGTAGCATGTGTCCCTTAAAAGCACACATAAATCAAAGCTAGCAAAAATGGTTCTCTACTTTCATACCAAACCATATTAAGTCTTAGGATTCAATCTTAAGATTTCAAAACATCTAAAATCGTTACAAGCAAGTGATAAACACTCAAATAATTGATGGCATGAATAGGTAATTAATAGACTAATTCCTTGTTCATTTTTGTTTTCCATTCATTCTTGAAGTTGTATGCTTTACTTTGTCTATTTAAAGAATTTTTTGGAAAGAATTTTATGTTTAATCTCAAAAAAAAAAAAAAAAAAAAAAAAAGAGGGCATATTTTGATTTTTGCCATACTCCTTTTTTCTTTTGCTCCTCAATAAGATGGAGCATACGTGTAAAATTAAACATAGGCTACTTTGATTGCGTTTACAAATTGAAAAAATTCCCAGATACTCTATTTGTTTCATCATTAGGATGTTTCTTTATACAAATTGAGAAATAAATATTAAATACAGGATTTTTTACCTACGATTAAAAAAATTTGTAGGTTAATTCATTCGGACTTCTTTTTATTTAAAAATTTTTTTATACATTATTAAATAAAGTTTTTAAATTTCATAAATAATGTTAAAATGATAATACATACTTCGTAAATATAATTAAAAATTAATTAAAAATAAAAGTTGGTACACTGTTTTAGTAGCATACCCCAATCCTTTTAGGCGGTTATTATTTGCAATTATAGCATATCTTTTCTGAACAACCAAAATTAGACAATAACCTCTAAATCTCCACTGGCTTCCTATTGCTTTAACATTCCTCGTAAAAGAATCGAGGCTTGATTTGAACCCAGCTACTGGAAAAGATACGCTACCTGCTACCAATTAAAACGAGTTCGCGGATTTGATTATTTATTTTACTTAACAGATTTGATTTATATCGAGTTGAATTTGATTATAAATTTTTTATTTTGAATCGATTTATGAATAAGTCTATTATTATTATTAATTTGAGTATATAAAAATTCATCCTATATTACCAAGATTGTGTTTGCCACAACTCTATTCTTTATTTGATTATCTAACAATTTTATTATCGTCTTTGCTTTGGGATCTCTTCTAATGGAAAATTTTTTATAGCCATAGCCTAAGATTGAAAAATAATTATAGATGATAAAATTTAAATCTTAAATATATTAAATATTATCATTTAAAATTGATTGTATGAACCTATCCGAATAAACCTCAAATTATCCTGTGATGAATTTTTTATTCTTTTTCATTTGCTTATTTGGGGGTGAAACTATTTATATTTCTTTTCTTTGTGAGGAATAAGAGGACATTGGAAGTTCCTTTACATGTGGTGGTTGATCATACAAAGAGATGTAATCTTTTCTTCATTTGTTATTAAGATTTTCGAACTTTTAGTATACGTAATTTCATATTTTACAAGATAAAGTATCTCAAAAAAAAAAAACTTTTGTTTTAATTACTTTCTCAAAGTCGGAAAACTAAAAACATCATTAACATAAAATGCAATTATAAATCCTTATTATATTCCTTGTTTCATGAAAAATCTTTGTTTACTTACATTGTTTATAATTTAGATTCCTAACCCAGAATTAAATCAGAATAGCCTTCTTTTCATACAAAGCTTAAATGTTAAATAATTATATATATATGAATAAAAATAAATTTATGGCATTTAAAATTTTAATCTTATTTCATTAGATTATACATTAAAAAAATATGCAAAACATAATCATATATGAATTTAAAATAATGTATGAATTAATAAAATATCCAATGCAATCATGCCTCATCCTAGAAACACTAATTAAGGATTATTCAATTAATTATAATTATTACTATTTTTTTTTGCATTTATAGATTATTTTTGTTGAATTAAAAGAAGCTATTCATGAATTGCATTTTTTTCCCCTTTAATATCACATGAACCATTAGCACTAAAACACTAATCAACATTTCCCTAATTAATTTTAAAGAATATCTTAAAAACATTCATCAATAAAACAAATTATTTACATTGAAAAACAATATGTCGGCCAAAAGAACAAAGAAAAACAATATGTCGGCTTCTTACTATTGTTTTAAACTATATAATAATTTTAAAATGTCTATTTTTAAGGAAAAAAATCTAATAGAATCAGGCAAATCAATTAAATAAAGATAGTAACAATATTAAAATTCAGTGAAGTGCAAAGATTAAAATAGTAAGAATTGAGAAATAAACAAAAAAGATAGGGATAAACAATAAAATGGTGAATACGTGGACAATTGAAACGGGTAGGATACAAGTAGAACAGCTTACCTCGGTATTCACAAAATTTTCTGACCTATATTCAGTGCACCATAATTTCATCGGATGGACTCGCATGCCACATGGAATGAGATCCCATTTTGAATTTAAAAAATTGATTTAATACTAAATAAATAATTTTTGTAAAAAAGAAAATTTCTCTACCGGTTGCCGGTAAATTAAGATGCCTTTGAATAGTACTAAATGATCTTAATCGTTAATTTTTTTTATTTTTATTATAGGATTATATAAAATATTTTCAATTATTATTTTAGCTTATTTTTTCTTTTTAATGATCTTAAAACACAATTTTTCACATCAAATTTAGTGAGTTTAAAATTTTATTTTTTAAAAATATAAAATCCATTCTTTGATTAACAAAAATAAAAAATCACCTTTAAAGTCAAAGATATTCTTACAAATTCGTTGCTACGTCGTAAATGTATAATTTAAGTAATAAAATGACATAATAATTTACTTTTATGAAAATAATAATCTATCAATTTTGATTTTTTTTTCACTCCATTACTATTTATAGAAGCATTTTAAATTAATATAATTAATAAACATTTTAATAAATTTTAATAATTTAAAATTCATTTAATGTGATAATTTTAAAATCATACGTTTAAATACTCATAATTTTTTAAAAAATTTAAAAACAAAATCTTATTCAACGGTCTTTTTTTTTTTTTTTTTACTGTTGACTTTTAAATTGCTCCAAGTTTGGAGGTGAAGAAAAAAATAATAATAATAATTAAAGAATTTTGACTAACGTAAACGTATGGTTGTTGTCGTTGTAAGGCTTGAGCACGTGAGTGCTGCAGTTAGTAAATTATTGACTGACAACTGTCATATCAATCGTCTCTCACTGTTTTCTCTTCGGCTACGCCTGCGGTGTTGGACGTCAGCCGTAGCGTCGTCAGTCTTTCTCTAATTTAAAATTCTTTTAACAAAATACCTCGTAAATCTAATTACATACATACACACACAGAGGAAGGATACATTTTTATAATTATATTAGATGAGTTGATTAAATAAATTTAATTGGTATAAGTCAAGCTTTGAATAATATTTTAATAAATTTTAATTTAATTTATTTTAAGTTTAATTATTATTTATTAAAAATTATATTTTAATTTAAATTTAATTATAAAATATATTTTTAAAAATTTTAAATTTTGATTTGATTTATGAATATTTTTAATTTGTATTATTTTAAAATTAATTTATTTTCATAATATTTTAATTCAATCACTGTATTTTATATTTTATTCATGTTAATTTTGAGCATAAATTTTTTTAATAAATTAAAAATGTTAAACTATTTGTTTAATGTAAAAAATTAAAATGTTTAATTATACATTAAAAGATTGTATTCTCTTCTATATTATATATAGCTATTGAATTGATTTAAAATTTTATTTATACTATAAATATGATTATTTTACTAAATTCTACTTTATTAAAATAAAAATCATAAGTCATATACCAAATTATAAAATACATATATAAAACTAAATAAATTTATGTAAATATAAATTGATCTGTTGTTTATATGTAATTTATTTAATATTCTAGTTATATGTATATAAAATATTTCCACTTAAAGTGATATAATTCATAAAATTGTGCAATCGAAATTAATGGCATTGAAACATTAGGACGATTCAAATTTAAATAATGTATCTAAAATTCTAAAATCATAAGAATAAGTTTCATTTTGTATTATGGTTATACTGTCCGAGTATTAGTACTTATAGAAAGTATGAAAACTATATTATCGTAAAAAAATTATTATGAAAAACAATATCAATGTTTATTTATTTACTTTTTTATGATAAGATTGTCATACGTATACATGTGAATATTTTTAATAGTATTTCCTAAATCATATATAAGAAATAATTCAATTATTATATTTAAATTTAAATATATCTTTTAATGCTTAAATTAAATAAATAATTAATAAGTTTGTACGTAAATTTAAGCGTAAAAAAATTTGTAAATAAAAAATGATCAAAATAGTAACGCACAATCCAATAAATAATAAGGCACTTTAAAATGAGAAAATAATTATCATGATTTAAATTCGAAAACTCTAATAACATTTTAAGTGAGTAATCAATTACTAATTAAAAATTTTTCAACTATTATATATAAAGTTTATCCGATAGATTACTGAAATTCTTAATTTCCATGATTTTAATACTTACCAATATTTATGAAAGAAAAGTCCATTGATTAATGTACGGAGGTCAATATAGATATAAGTATTGTTTTCGAAATTCAAGTTCAAAATCTTTAAAATATTGAATTTCAAGATCCTTAATGGCTTGAAATTCAAAGTTATGTTAAAATATAGCACCAACTACACTTACCAACACATTTAATTTTGAATGTAATAATGTCATAAATTATTTAATGTCAATCACATTTTTTTTCATTAATTTAATAAGTTAATTTTCAAAATTCAAATCTAAAAGCTTCTATAGTTTAAATTTCAAAATTCTTTAATTGTGAGATTCAATTTCATGTTTTTATGATATAAGCACAAGTCCATAAATTGTTTAACCAACTACATTTACTGCTAAACTTAACTTTTAATTAATTGAATAATTTTAGCCTCAACTCACATAAATTTTACTAGTAATTATTTCCCCCTCAACATTCATATTTAAAACTTCTAAATTGAATTTCAAATTGCTTAAGTGATATTTTCTTGCCTATACAATAATAAGTATTATATTACAAAAAAAATATATTACCTATAATTATTACATTATAATTTATAATTGCATACGATCCGCAATGTTTTATTTTGTGTGATCGGCTAATTATAAGATTATATTAAAAAAATTATAAAAAAAATAAAAAAATGCGAAACTTTGGAATTGCAAGAATTTTCTTTATTTTTATTTACTTTATACATATATATATATATATATATATGTTTTTATGTCAGAAAAAAAACAATGAATTATGGTGATGTTACATGTGGTTGTTAGGCAGTATTTTCAAATAATTTCATAACTACACATAAACTCGTGCACATATAATGTTTTTTTTTTTTTTGAAATTTTTTCAAGAAAAAGGGACACGAAAATGAAAATTAATGACTACAACTGTTGACATTTTTCAACTGTTGGCTTTATGAATGATTTATTAGTGATTAATAATCATATACTTTTAAATTTGTTCTGTCGAAATCGAAATACAAGTGAAGTGAGATATTATAAGACGTTTTTGTTTGCTGCTAAAAGATGAATATCATTGTTTCAGATGAGTAGTGCAAAACAAGTAATGTCCAAATTCATTTCATCAAAAACAAAATCTAGCAATGCAATTCTTCAGAATCTGGCAACAAAAAGTAATATCCAAATTTAATCACATACATCAAATCATTATTTACTATTAAAATTAATTTTTTAATTTTTTGAAAAAGATAAATTTTTTAATTTCATAAAATAAGTTACGATACTTTCATATATCTTACTTTTGAATTATATATATATATTTTAATTTTTTTAAATATATCTTAAAATTATATGTTGCTTTACGAAACTCACTTATAAAATTTAAAATACGGATGTCGGCAGAAAAGATAAATTTTCTTTCTATTAATAGCATGTGAAAATTTTCATTTCTATATTTCTATATTTATACAACTTATGAGGCACTGATTAAAATGATATTTAAAAAAATATGATTAATATATTTTTAAATTTAATAAAAATAATCACTTAAATATAAATTTTTTTGTGAAATAATAATTTTAAAAATTTTTAATTACTATTATACATATGTATATGTAAACACTAATTAGTACACAAATTACTCCCATTGATATTAGTGGTCCACTATTTAGGTTTAGTTGTTGCCAACCTAAACCTCTAGAAAAAATAAAAAAATAAAAAAACCAAAAATCAAAAAAATAAAATAAAAGTATGTTCCTTTTAATAGCACTTTGATTTGATGGAGAAATGCACTATAAAATTGGAAATATACAAACAAAATATATGGTGATGAGTTCATTTCTGTCATTGTCGGCATTGCTTTTCCAAATCGATGCAATATAAACACGATTTCATGGATTTTAACCTCTTTTTTTTTTCTTGTGAAAGGTTATTGATTTTCATTAAGATAAGAATTAATTATTTTAAATTATTTATGTGTGTATATATATGGTGTTATAAAAAAAATTAGATATATATCATTTTACATTTAGTTTCACTTTTTTTTCCTCATAACAACAAAAATTGCAAGCATATGATGCTTTCGATTTCTTGTCTAATGCAAAAAAAAAAAATTGAAAATAAACTCTCTTTTTTTAAAAAAAATTATTGATTTCTTTGCAATTTTTTTTTTAGAGAAAAATGAAATCACTAGCAATTTGATCAAAATAAATTACTAGTACTTTTTACTATTTCTTTTCACCAAAATTGAGTACATGATTTCACTTGCTCATTAATTTACCAATCTAACTTAGGAAAAATTTCAAAAAAGAAAAATAAACAAATAATTATTAAAAAAAAAGAAATTAAGAAAAATAATCTAAAAAAATAACAATTATCAAAATTATTAATAAAAAAATTGTAATTATCTTTTCACTTTTATTTCTATACACTTTTCCTAATGCTTTCTTACCCCAAAGACAAATAGTAGGGGGTCAATTGGGGAACTGAACCAATATATATTATATAATAAATATAAATTATATATATTAAAAATATTATTTAAAAATAATAAAATATTAAAAAATATTTTATATTAAATCTTGAATTTATAACATAAATATTTTATATTAAATTTTAAATTATAAAATAATCTTGAATTATATTAAATCTTGAATTATTATTTAAAAAATAATAAAAATAAAAATATTTTATATTAAATCTCGAACTATTATATAAAATAATAAAAATAAAAACTAATTTATATTAAATTTTGAATTACTAGTTCAAAAATAATTAAAATTAAAAAATATTTTATATTATATCTCTAATTATTTTTTAAAAATTAAAAATAATATATATTTTATATATTATATATAATATGTGGGGGCTGGTTCCTTGGTAAGGGAACTGACCCGAACATATTACATACCACTTATATATAATATAATATATAATATATTATATATAATAAAAATTAAAAATTATTATATATTACATATAAATTAAATATATTAAACATAATATTTAAAAATAATAAAATAATAATAATATTTTTATATTAAATCCTAAATTACTATTAAAAAATAATAAAAATTAAAAATATTTTATATTAAATCTCAAATTATTTTTTAAATAACTAAACAATTAAAAAAATTAAAAAATATATATTATATATAATATGTGGGGAGGGTTAGTTCTCTTGTCAAGAGAACCAACCCCACATATTATATTAGCTTTGTTCACCTGTACATTTAATTATAATTATATTTTTTATTTTTAAATAATAATTTAAGATTTAATATAAAATATTTTTTATTTTTAAATAGTAAATCAAGATTCAATATAAAATATTTTTAATCTTTTATTATTTTTAAATAGTATTATTAATATATATAATTTACATATAATATAAATTTATGGTCAATTCCCATGGTAGAACCGACCCTCCATGTATATTAAAACTAAATATATAATTTCTAATTATCTGTACATTCAGTTATAAGCATTTGTAAATTCAATTATGGTAACCTGTACATTTAGTTATGATTTTTTTTTTATTTTTTATTATTTTTTAAATAATAGTTCGGGATTTAGTATAAAATATTTTTACTTTTTATTTTTTTAGATAATAGTTTGGGACTTAGTATATATAATAGTATTTTTAAAAAATATTATTTAAAAATAATAAAAGAATAAAAATATTTTATATTAAATCTTGAATTACTATTCAAAAAATAAAAAATATAACTATAATTAAATGGACACGTGATTATAATTAAATGTACAAATGAAATAACTGAATGTACAGATGATTAAATCTAATAAATTTAATTCCACGATATATCTATATAAATTTCAATACATGGAGGGATAGTTCATATAATAGGAAAACAGACCTCAAATTTATATTATATAGAAATTATTTATATTAACAATACTATTTAAAAATAATAAATAATTAAAAATATTTTATATTAAATTTCAAATTACTATTTAAAATTTTTATACTAAATCGCCAACTACTATTTAAAAAATAATAAAAAAATAAGAGATATAATTATAGTTGAATGTACTAGTGATTATAACTGAATATACAGGTGATCAAAACTGATATGATATGTAGGGGATTGGTTCTTTTGGCAAGGGAACCGATCTTACACATATTATATATAGTACATAATATTTTTAATTTTTTAAAAAATAATTTAGGATTTAATACAAATAATTTTTATTTTTTATTTTTTAAAAAATAATTCAAGATTTAATACAAAATATTTTTAATATATATAATTTATATATAATATATAATATTTTTAATTTTCATTATATAAAATATATATAATATATAATTTATATGTAATAAGTTGGGAGGCCCCCACAAATTATATATAACAAGTATAATATATACTATTTTAATTTTTTATAAAATAATTTAAGATTTAATATAAAATATTTTTTATTTTTTACTATTTTTAACTAATAATTCAAATTTTAATATATAATATTTTTATTATTTTTATATAGTAATTCAGATTTTAATATAACAAAATTTTGATTTTTTATTATTTTTAAATAATAATTTGAGATTTAATATAATTTTAGATTATTTTATAATTCAGAATTTAATATAATATTTTTATTTTATAAATTTAAAATTTAATATAAAATATTTTTATAATCTATTACTATTTTTAAATAATATTTTTAAGATATATAATTTATGTTATATTATATTATATTATATTATATTATATTATATATAATGCAGGGAACCAACCTCCCCCTGTTTGTTTTGGGGTAAGAAAACAATAAAAAAAGTATATAGAAAAAAGGATAAAAATGTGATTATAATCTTTTTATTAGTAATTTTGATAATTATTATTTTTTAAAATTATTTTTTTAATTTTATTTTTTAATAATTATCAGTCTATTTTCTTTTGAAATTTTCCCTCTAATTTTAACTTTTTTTTAATAACCGTTGCTTTGAATTTACTTTTCTTTTATTCACTCTCATTATGACAACGATTTCTCTTTACTTACAATAGAATTATCACAAACCTAACATTACTTTTGCATTATCATAAGAATTGAAGGAAAATAACTGTTTTTAATCGAAATTAATCATAATAATTCAATCAATTATTGTTTTAAATGCTGTCTGATTTTGATTATAAATTCACCACAGGAGCATAATAATAATAATAATAATAATAATAATAATAATAATAAGAAGAAGAAGATGCTTTTCTAGATATATACACCAAGTTGATTTGATTATCACTTCAATTTTGTTTGTATTTAATACACATATTGAATTTTAAAATAATATTATATTAATTGTATTTTTTTATATAAATCAGCGTAATCAATTCGTCAATTAACATTTTTTAATTAATAACAACAGAAATCCCTTTGCTCAAAAATCCTGTTTGAGTCTAATTCTGAGCACATTGAATTTCATGGTATTGGGGCTACGTTCTCTCCCTCTTTAATTCTTTACAACAATAGATCATGACAGTTGTTTTATTTTTTTGGATCCCTAGGAATTTATTGTCCCCAACAAAAAAGGGAAAAGAAAATGACCGTTATTCTTTAATGAATTAGGCAATAAGTGACAGTCGATCGTCATCAAGAACAATGGAGAACGAGAATAGACCCCAGCATCTTCTGTAATTTTTTTTTTCACCTTCCTCCTCCATCAATGGAAGAGAAGAAAGAAAGTCATTAAAATAAAGTTATAAAGTGATACTATAGTTACTATTTTATAATTTTTATTTTTTATTATTTATATTTTATCATAATTAATCATAATAATATTCATTATATTTATAATTACAATAAATATAATATAATAAAAATTACATGTAATTTTAATCATTACTTATAAGTTAAGTATATCTTCGAAGAACCAAGCCCTCTCTCAATTTATTTACCCACCCAAAGTATGTTGCAAGGAAACAGGTTTACCCGTCGGGATCAGGTCTCATGATCCTTATTTGCTAAACACAGCATTGAATTTCTGGTAGTTGAAACTTTGAAGCTTACAAGTTTGAAACCATCCCACTGCCACCTGAAAACCTCCAACAATTAAAAGATAAAAAATAAAAAAACGCAAAACCCAAAATGAAAAAAGAATTCATATCATGAACATGGAAACTCTAAAAACTTGTTTGTGAAAAAGAGGTGAGTTTGTAGAAGAGTGTGGAGAGAGTATGTGTTAAAGATATGCTGTTTTTAGCGTAGGGTTCATTTCATACGAAGAAGGGTCGGTGACTAAAAACGACAGGTGTCAGTAACGTTGGTGGGATTTGAGAGAATTAAGAAAACAAAAAAAGACAGTGTTATATTACAAAGAAAAGAAAAATGCCAAACCGTTGACTTGTTACTGTTCCTCTAAGAGTAAAATAAGTAAGAACCTCCACTTGCCAGTTACCATTGCCAGCCCACCTATTGTAAATGAGACTGAGGAGATTTATTAACTATTCCAAACTTTGTAAATGAGCCAGCTCTGTTTCTTCCATTGCAGATCAGTATATATACAAGTACATAGATACATAGATATATAGGTATATATACAATTCATTTTATCTTCTTATCTTTAGAGAGAGAAATTTTAAAATCCTTTTTTGGCAATTGGGGCTTTTGATAGCAGCAGTGATCTTTTTGTGGGGAAGATTTCGAAAGAAAGGCAAACAATATAGAGTAAGCCTAAAACGAAACAGAGTTATTAGAAAAACGGAGCAAAGCAGTGATCTTTTCGGGTCATTTCTTTTGTTCTTCAGTCCTCTAGTCTGCTCTACCCAGTTCCCCCCTTTCTGTATCGAACTGAATTCTTGCTTATAAAATAAAATCCTCGACGGAAGAAAAGATTCAACTGAAAGAGAGATAGGAGTTTCAAAATGGTGACTGGTTGGAGAAGAGCTTTTTGCACTTCCATTACCAAGAAACAAGACAGTCCAGTTTTACCGGAAAAACAACAACAGCAGCAGGAGCAGCAGCTAAGCAATAGCACCAAAAGTCCAAGATTTACCTCGAAGCTTGGGTTTTTCTCCAACCCATCAACGCCGAGATTACAATCTCAACCCGTTTCAAGCCCAAGTCTTCGTTGTCGAACCACTTCCACCCCAACTTGTTCTCTTCCCAGTAGCCCCAAACTCCATTGCAAAACATCCCATTTCTCCAATCCTTCCTCCCCTAAATCCCCTTCCAGTTTCTCCCTACTTAAAGCCACTCTGCGCCTCTCCAAAGTAAGCTTCTTTTTCTCTTTTTTATTTTTTTTCAGAAATTTGTCCTTTTTAAGTAATTTTGTGATATAACTTTTTTTGTCAGGGTGGTCGATGTGGAATCTGTTTACAAAGCGTGAAAACGGGTCAAGGCACGGCGATATTCACGGCGGAGTGTTCCCATTCCTTCCATTTCCCTTGCATCGCCGCCCATATGAAAAAGCAAGAGTTATTAATTTGCCCCGTCTGTTCCACCTCCTGGAAAGAGCTCTCTTTACTCTCCCTTCAGCAACCCGAACAAGCTAGTAAAACATCTCCGAAAAACACCAGCACGAAGTCGTTTCGGGTCTACAACGACGATGAACCATTGGCCTCCCCTGTTTCTTTTTCTCAGTTTAACCCCATTCCCGAATCAGAGGAAACCGAAAACGATGACATAGAAGAGGAATTCCCAGGGTTTTTTGTTACTCCTAGGATTGGGAAAGAATTTGGAGTTAATGCAAGAAATGTGGAGGTTAGATTGTTACAAGAGGCGGCGATGGTAGCAGTTGGTAGGACTTATGAAAGTTACGTGGTGGTTATGAAAGTGCACGCTCCAACCGCGAATCGTAAGGTGAGGAGGGCTCCGATTGACTTGGTCACGGTGGTGGATGTTAGCGGTAGCGGGATGCGATTGCAGATTGTGAAACGCGCGATGAGGTTGATTATCTCTTTGCTTAACGAAACGGACCGTTTGTCGATAGTGGTTTTTTCGTCGAGTTCGAAACGGTTGTTGCCGTTGAAAAGGATGAGTTCAAATGGACGGAGATCTGCCAGGCGGATTGTCGACGCGCTGGGAAACAACGGACAAGGGATGAGCGTCAACGACGCGCTCAAAAAGGCCGCCAAGGTTTTGGAAGATCGTAGAGAGCAAAACGCCGTTGCCAGCATCATGATCTTATCCGACGGTCAGGATAAACAATCCCAATGGAATTTCACCAATCAGAACCTTCCGGTTGTTTCAACCACACGTCTGGCGCAATCAGGGATCCCCGTGCATTCCTTCGGTTTCAGCACGTGCACTCATGCTCCTAACGATGACGTCTTTTGTAAGATCGTGAACGATCTTTTAAGCACAGTGGTTCAAGATGTTAGACTCCAACTGGGATTCGTATCCGGCTCTGCCCCAGCCGAGATTTCGTCAGTCTATTCATTGACGAACGGACCATCTTCAGTTGGGTCGAATTCGGTGCGGGTCGGGGATTTGTATTCGGACGAGGAGAGAGAATTATTGGTAGAGTTGATAGTGCCCGTATCGACGAGCGGGTCCCATAGGGTAATGTCCGTACGATCCTCTTACAGGGATCCATTTACTCAGGAGATGGTCTACTCGAGGGATCAAAGGCTGTTAATACCTCGGCCAACGCAGTCCGTACGATCATCGTCTCACACCATTGGACGGTTGAGGAACCTCCACGTCAGCACGCGAGCCGTAGCGGAGTCTCGTCGTTTGATCGAGCGGAACCATTTACCGCGGGCGCACCAGTTGCTTTCCTCGGCTCGAGCCTCCTTGATGCAATCCGGTCCCAGTTCCGCAGAGGAATTTATTCGCTGGCTGGAAACCGAGTTAGCCGAGTTGAACAGGCTGCGCGAGAGACAAAGGGCAAGCGGTAGTAATAATAATAGTTATAGTCTGGTGGAAGAAAAGGCTGAGCCGTTAACACCGACGTCGGCTTGGAGAGCTGCGGAGAGATTGGCTAAAGTGGCGATCACGAGGAAGCATATGAATAGGGTTAGCGATTTGCATGGATTTGAAAATGCCAGATTTTAATTCCTTTTTTATCCCCACTATTTTCATTTTGTAACACAAAACAATTAGTATCATAAATTTACAAAAATAAAAAGTTAGGAAGGAAAAGCATCTTTATTTCTATTTTTATGATTAATTTTGCTAATGAATGTATATATTAATATTTTATTTTAATAACAATGAATTAAATTATCCATTATTATATTTAATATAATAATATTATTATCCGTAATTAATTCATTCATTTAAAAAATATATATATAAGACACTCATTAGCGAAACCTCTCACGATTTGAAGTGGGCAGGGGGTAAGGGAGAGGATAGTGAGTGTGGACAAAGAATAGTAGACTACTAGGCCCTTTCTGCAGGGGGACGGAACGGAAAGTGAGATAAGAGTTCAGTAAACCCACTTACTTTTGATCCAGTTTTCAGTCTCTCCTTCTGCTTTTGTCTTCATTCTCATTTTTTTTTTTTTACTTATAAAATAAAATTTTAAGAAATCATTGAAATATATATATATTTAAAAGTTAGAATAAGTTAAAAAAAAAAGGAAAAGATAAATTTGTGTTTTTATTTTATTTTAAAAACGGAAGTGTACGATTGTTTGGTTGGTGGGTCAAATCAAAAGATGTTTAAAATTTAGTAAATGGTAGCTTCAAAATGATGAGATGGGTAATGGGATCTTTTCTACGTAGTGTTTTTATTATATGAGCTGCGACTGTGAATGGCTTTTGGAGATAAGCAAAATGCCAAATTATTATTATTTTTTTAATTTTTTGAATCTTTTGTTAAGATGGAAGAAGAAAATCAAGAATTTTTGTTCAAATGAGAAGAGATTTTGTTTTTATTTTTATTTTTTTCCTTTTTTATTTTGTCACTTTAATCTTTACTCTTAATCATAGTCAATGTGGTTTGAAATGTGAATAATGCAATTTTGTTAAAAATATTTCCATGGTGGGTTTTCAATTCAAGGGCTCAATTCATTAGGCATTTTGGGGATTGATGTTTGTACAATGAATGCAAAAGCAAAATAATAATAGTAATAATGAAGGAAGGAAAATAAAGGAATGATGATTTTATTTTACCTTTTTTTTTTTTTTTTTTTTTTTTCTATATGTGCGGCTAATGTGTCCCGCACTAGAAAGATTTGTTCTCTTAGTGCCCAAACAAAAGAGTTCCAATCATCCAAATTAGACTAATTACTAATCAAGACTTTCTAAGTGCTTGGAGAGGTACAAAAGTGAATATGGATTTAGTTGATTGCCCGAAAACAAGAATATGAGTGTGGACCAAAGTAATGTATAATTTTTTTTTATAAAAGAAATTATAGTTCGAGGTTTGAGAAAAGATTATAAATGTTTGAATTTAAATTTCATATCTATATGTACTGAATGTCACTTTTTAAAGATGATTATATAAACTAATTGGATTAAATTTCAAATTCATTATATAATATATTTCTAGGTAAAGAGAGACTAGATATTCACTTATCTATCTTTTTGTGTTATATTTAGATGGACATAAGATCTTCAATTAATAGGCAATAATTTAAAGGTCTTTGTTATATTCTTGTATCTAAGTTAACTTTAACTTAAACGTGCAACTTCTTTCATCTCTACTCTAAAACCAGAAGATAAAATGCTTTTTTCAGAAGAAAAAATGAATTTACAAAAATAAATTCTATAAACTTGAATATCTAATTATTCTTTCAAAACTAGGTTAGTGTTTTTGAACTTTTAATTTAACGGTGGTCATCGGTGTATATTTATCTTTATTAAAAGCGTTATGTTTGAAGAAAAGTAAATTAAGATAAAAAAAAAAAAAAAAAACTTTTGCTTAAGAGAGAGAAGGGGAAAATGTAAAAAATTCAATATATAACGAATTAATGAGAAAAATTACCAATTTATTTAGCAATCATGTGATCTATTAGTAGAATGCTCAACTCTTAATTAAAATAACCAAAACTCAAACCTTAACAACTATATCTATTTATATATATATATATATATATGTAAAGGACTAGCAATTCATTACTAAAAAAAAAAGGTTAGGGTAAAAAAGAACATGAAGGTGGAGATGCTAATATGTAAAAAAGGGGAAAAGGTGCATTAACACTCAAATTCATATATATACTACAAGAAGTTGCCGACATTGTGCGTGTCCATAATTATGTCACCTTCCTACAACCTAAAAAAAGACATGCACAAAAAAAGAAACGTCATCCATTTAATGTAAATAAATAAATAAATAGAGGACAACTCACCCAGCTGTAATGATAACTAAAGATACCCATCAATTAGATTGCGTCCATCAAATTTGAATATCAAAAATTATTTTTTAAGGTTAGATTTAAATTTAATATAAAAGTTTTTTAATTATTTAATATTAATATTTTATACTGATATTTATATAATTTATATTATTTAAATAAAATTTTAAATTAAATTATTTTATATTATAAAAATATTTTAAATTTAATTTTAATTCAAATCAAATAAATAATTTGATCTATAAACAAGATTTAATAATAAGACACAGTGAAGGATAAAGGACTCTGCCTCATAATAATAATTTTACAACGGGCTCGCTGTCTTCTCAACACCATTTTGAGCTCATAAATTGACATGCAGTTTCTTTTATATATACATACATATATATATATATATATTACCCATAATAATATGAGTTTATAACTTTATAATTAATAAATGTTCCTTTCAACATTTTGCAACTTACGGTGTTACTTGGTAAGTTAAAAAAAAAAAAAAAGAGTTTTGGCTCGGTTTGTAATTGAAAATCTTTAACAAAGAAGTCAAATGCGAGAAATTTCAAAGAATTAGGGTTTCAATCGTTGCAAGTTGATAGAAAGAATTAAAAAAAAATTATTTTGCATTAATGTGTCAACTATCCTATTTAATGAATAATTGCTTCCCATCAATATTGAGAGCATGTTTGAGTCACTTTAATAATTAATTTATTATATATTTATTTAGTATTCTATAAATCATTATTTGATTCACTGAATGTTTATTTTGTGAAATAGTCAATTCTAACTTTTTTTCGCAACGTTTCGAAATAGCCATTTAGTGTCTTCCATATTGAATAGCTATTTTGACCTTGATTGGAATACAAATTTGTTCTAATGGATTTGAATCTCCTTTGTCGAAGATACAAATCTCACAGTGTTTCATTCCGCTGAATTAAACTGGAGCTACAGTTATTTTATTTTATTCTAGCTCTATTGCATTCCCACAAAATAACCATTTTAGTATAACTCTATTCCATTTTAATGAATCAAATATATCGCGAAAGTTGACACTTGCCAGCAAAGGTTCTCAATATTGATAGCTCAAAGCTAAAAAAAATAAATGATCCAATGGAAAAAATATTGTAGGCTCTTTGATCTTATCTTGAAGAAGTAGAAATTGATCTTGTTGTTGAAATTAAGCATATATGGACCACATACAATTATGAAATCATCTTAGTTAATAAATACTTGAATATCTCTAGCCTAAAGTAACTAAACCACATGGCTAAGAGTTGAAGAAAGGAAACCTCAAATTAAAAAAAAAAATGCAATGACCACATTCTTATTAATCAAGAAGGAAATTTTTCCTATTTTGTTTCCTATTTGATAGGATCCAATCCTTCTTTCTTGATTTAAATAATTATGTCTTCTTGCACAAAGTTTGAGACAAAGGAAAGGATCTTAAGTATTCAAATTTGATTAACAAATTACCAAATTTATTAAATATATATATTTTTTGAAGTGATTGTATAAAACAACCGTATAAACCGACGTTTTAATATTTATTTTCCTTCTATCTTTTTAGATTCTTTCGTCTACTTTCCTTTGCTTTTGGGGTACAGTAAAGATGATTTCCTAAAATTGGGCCAAACTTTTGTAAGATCATTTCAAGGCCAGAAGCGACTTGGTTTCTATTAGCCGCATGAATGTCGAAAGAATCTCTATTTACAATAAAGTTCTTCTACAAACTACATTACTCGCCAGCATTGCCAACCATTTCACCACATTTGCTTACACCACGCCTCCATTTCTAGTTCTACACTTTTTTTTTTGTTCAAAGAAACAATTTTTTTAGTATTTTGGGTTTAGAACCAGAGATTCAGCTGTCTGCATTGTGTCCCATTGATGTCAGATGGGCAGTATGGGCACTTGAAAGTTTTTGATCCTTTCTTTGACATCTTGTTGATAGACTGTTTGCACAGCACATGACCACACGACATCAGCATTGGCGGGTTATCGTCGGTTGATTTCTCCTTTGACACAGGGCATACAAATATAGAATGCAATTGAAACTCTATCAAACTCCACTAGTACTGGGAACTGCTTCGTCGACTGCCATTCCTGCTTCTTCCCAGCCATAACAGTCATGAACTCCAGAAGAGGAGGCAACCTTGCACTCCTGCCACTATTTTTACGCTCAATGGGCTCTCTAATGATTGCCCCAGTAGATTGCAGAACAGCCTGGTGAGCTCCTCAGTATATCCCAGTTGGTTGGCGATAATAAATGAGTATATGGGGACTTGTGACGACTATCATAATATCAGAGGCATCCCATGAGCTTCTGGATTTCAGCCATATGGCTTGCGGGAAAACAAAGCCAAGTTGGTTCTTGCATACTTCAGTGCTTCATCTCTGCTTTCCTTTTGTAATATTTTCATGAACTGCAAATGATGAAGTCTCAGCATAAGGTCTGAACTCATTTTCTATCAGTTTATGAGAGTTCGTGGCTGCCCATCTCTATGTTCCTACTATTCATGGCTTCAAGTATTTGATAAATTTCCGGGAAAAGTGATCTCATAGCAGCAGCAGCTTCTGCATCCCCAGCCTCGGTTATGAAACAATCACCAACATCAAATAGGCCCTGCCAATTGAAATGGCTGGCAGTTATTTGGTTAATAGTATGAGAATCAAACTCTATATTCAAATAAACCTTGGATGTATCAGGATTAAGGGCTTTCTCAAGAGCTTTTGCATACTTGCTAATTGCTAGGCTTAGTTCCTTCCGTGTACCATCTCCCTGACTGAGTGGAGCAATTTCATGCAACTTTTTCTTCAGTTCAGCAAGTACAGATTTATAATCAACGATGGTTTAACACCTTCTCGATTTCTTGAACAATCTGGTCCATAACTTCCTGGATTTTAGAATAGGACTTCTTTTGCTTCTTTGCAACACGATCAAATGCATCTTTCAGGCTATTCAACTCCATTTTCAGTTCCACTCACTGTATTAGTCGTTGTATAAGAATACTGCTGAGGGAGCACATAAAGATGTAAAGAATTCCTCTCTGTTAATAATCTACTTTCAAAGAACTTCTATCAATGTGGCAACACGCACGCAGAAAAAAAAAAAAAAGAATTATCAAGACCAAATCTGAAGGCAATATATTCACAAATGCAACCCATGCCAGAACATAAAGGGCGTCAATAGCATAAAAGATATGTAAGGCATATGTTTCATTAAACTCAGGAAAAAGAGGAAAAATGGAAAATGCATAAACTGTGAGAAAAAGATCAGTGCACAAATCTATAGTTTTCCATTTGGGTTATAATCTCGGTACATTGATGTATAGTTTTTCAATTGGGTTATAATCTCAAATGCACCAGAAAAGATTGTCAAGACAACAAATTCATCATCTAGAAGAAACCTTTGTCGGGGCTAACCCTATAAAATTGCCTTTTAAGTTCTAATAGAACCAAAATGCCGCCAATAACAAAAGAACTACAGCTTAATCTTATAGAAATTCAACAAGTAGTAACAACAGTGATAAACTAATTTAGCAAATGCCTGAAAATGATTGAAGAAAATCCAAGAACTAGCCGGAAGGGCCACACATCCAACAAATCATGGCTAAGGTATCCATCCAACATAAATCATGGCCAATTTATACTCGTGGAAAAGACATTCCGATATAATTCATGCAACAAACAGGAACTCTTCTAAGAATTAACCAAACAAAAATAGCAACAAAAATAATGCAACAAATAAATCAGAATTACCACAGAAAAAAAATAGTCAATCACAATTGAAACAGATTAATTTCTTTACCAATCTTAACCTTCGACGAGTACGCTACAAGTGGAAAATGGATTCAGCGTTCAAATCATTCGATGCAAAATTCAGCGTTCAAATCAATCTGAAAATTACAACATGGATTTCATTCGATGCAAGATTCAGAGCTATAAAAATTTATCTTCAGAATATAAGATATCTAAGCTATAACAGTATATTAATATCTAAATCGCATTATTCTCGAAAATTTAAATAAAAAAAAACTAAATTGACAATTTTATCGAACAAAGAAACAACAAACAAAAAAAAAGAATTGGAGTGGAAAATCAATTATAGAAACTAAAGCGTCAAAGACCAAAAGCAAAGAACAAAGAGAAATTCATAATAATCTCACCTAGATACAAGAGATTCAAGAAAATGATGAGAAAAAAAAAACGAAAATTAAAAGCAATCAGAAAACTTATTTAAATAAAAAAAATTCAAATTTGAATATAGATTCTAATGTAAAAAAGAATGAAAGGGGAGAACGTACAGAGCGAATCAGTGAGGGGAAGCCTTGGTGGGAAGTAAACGCCATGCGAGGGATGAGGAAGAACTGCAAAAGGGGTGATTTGGAGGAGGGAAATGACCAAAAAAGGCTAAGGCTTTGTGTTCGTATATTCATATATTTTATTATATCATAATTATATTTAAAATTTTTTTAAATTTATATTAATTTTAAAAATTTATAATTCATATTTCGTAAATTTTAAAAATATATTCACATCATATTTTTTTAATTTTAAATATATTATAATTATATAATTATATTAAATATTATTAGGCAATGTGAAGTGAATTATAGATTTACTGAGTGGACCAAGGAATCCTAGCCGTTGGGGTTAGTCCGCTAATCTTGCGGTCGCCCCATGTCGAGAGAGATTAACTTAGCTGAGACAGCGGTGATTTGTTTTGATTTTGATCAGTCTCCGCTTAAATTAAATTAAAAGTCAAAATTGTTGTTCAATAAACTAAAAATTTTAGTCGGAAATAAAATAAAATAAAATTTTCAGTGTTAAAAAATAAAGTGCTGAATTTATATTATAATTTTTTTTGTATATTATTAAAAATTAAGTATTAAATCTAATAATATTATTTAATAGTCTTGAATTTTAAGATCATAATTTTAATATTATTAACATAATTTTATATTATTTTGAGTAGATTTGGATAAAAATTAAAGGAAGTAATTTAAATATTTCATTTTTTTTACCCAAAGAAAAAGTTTACATTTTTTTATTCAGAAGTGGAATTTTACTTAAAATAAAATAATTTGGTTAATTATATTGACCATGATGCAAGGGGTTTTTTTTTTATGAAAATAATATTTAAATTTTTTTATTTACGATTTTAAGTTGTTTTTTAATTATTTATTGAAATATGTTAATTTTTAAAATCTATTGATTGGGGATTTTTTAACTACATGTTGAAAAATTACCATTTGATTGAGTGATTTCTCAATTATATATAACAATTGTGCAATTGTGTTAAGAAATCGGGATTTTGTTCATCGATTTCTTAATTCTGCTTTCAAAAATTGATATTTCATTCATCGATTTCTCATAAATTACTTTGAGAAATCGATATTTGATTGAACGATTTCAATTCTGTACTAGAAAAATCGTTTGCTCAAATGCTGATTTCTCAATAAATGTAAAAATTTAACCTATTTCGATTAATAATCTGAAAATAACTTAAAACCATAAATAAAAAAATAATATTATTTTAATAAAAAAGTTGATATTAGGATATTTGATATTTTAGGGTTAGATTAACAGTTCCTTGTAAACATCTTTTAACCATCTAATTTTTTTTTAAAAAAAATTATATCAAATCAATCATTTTTAAAAATTTAAAAAATAATATAATAATTGTATTTTTTTTTTTCATTTTGAGAACTTAGAACCCTTTAAAACTTTTCCTATATTTTAATCAGTATATATGATTTCACGCCTGTTAAAATTATAACAAATGATGTGTTTTGTTTTTGGTTTTTCTTTTATTTTTAAATCCCACTGTTACAAATAATTCTTTAGAATTAGTCAATTCCATTGCCCGGATATGTTGTTTTTCCCGAGTAGAACACCTGGAAGTTGGGCCCATAACTTACTCTCAAGTCTTAACAAGTAAACTTGTTATTTAAGGTTTTTTTTTTTTTTTTCGTATTAAGTTTAAGCTGGATATTCCTCCAAGTTTGGAAGTTCGAACTCCGCCAACCTTCTTTTTATTTTGTATTTATTTCTACAAAGGTGCAGAATCATCCAACCTTCCTCGAAGCTGAAAAATCTTATTTCTTGGTCATACCCACAGGGCACACGTAGGTCTATCTATAAATCAAATTATTTATTGGAATCAGCGGTTGAGCATAAATTTTTTAATTTAAATTAATTTAAATTATTATTTAATAAAAATATTTAAATTTAATTATAAAAATTTAAATATTAATATAAAAATATTTTTAATATTGTTGTTACAATTTAAACATTGATTCAAGTTTTCAGACAAAATTAAGCTTCATTTGGGTCTAGATAAGAAATTAAAAAGGCTTCTGGGTTTTGGCTCATGGACATCTCTAACATCAAGCTATTTTACTCGAATTTAATATAACTGTATGGTATAATATATGTTTAATATAAGTAGTTTAATTATTTTTTAAAAAAATTATATAAAAAAGATCATATCTTTAATACAAATATTGACTATTTATACTTAAAAAAATTGAATGACATAAATCACGTCAAAAGTCTCCTTTGATTTTAGTTTCTTCTAATTGACCCATTAAGAAAATGCAAGGGATTTTTGCCGATCTGCCTCTTTTAGCCTCCACCACATATCCCCTCCCTTGGTTTCAATCTCCTACTTTTTCTTTTCTTTGCTTAACAATGAACTAAAAGGAAGAAATAAAGACCATTGTCTCAAATCTCATTGCCTTTTTTTTTTTTCCTTATACATGGGAAAGTTTAAGCTTTCATTGGTGATCATGCTGTTTGCCATGTGAATATATCATGTGTAACTTTAGAATAATTTTGGCCTTGGAATTGGATTTCTTTGTGATACATCACTTTTCACTGTTATCACCAGAGAAGAAGTGAAAGAAATATAAAGATATAGATTCTATATTTGTCTTGTGAAACAAATTCTCATGGACCCAAAAAAGTTTGTGCAATAATCTAGCAAATCAAATATATATATATATATATAAAACCTAGAAATTATGATTTGCTACTTCTAAATTTTTAAATTTACAATGCAACAACCTCTCATTCAATTACAACTATATGAAGTATATGATAAATTTTTATTGGTGAAGTTTTAAATTTCACAAATAAAATTAGTATAATAACTTATATCCTTAAGCTACATTAAAAATTGAAAAAAAATGTAATAAATTCTTATATCACTCGTAAAGTTCAAAGATTTTACTGTTAATATATAAAAAAATAAATTTTAAAAAATATATATCATAATAATATATATTATTAATGCATCAAATTTTTTTTTACTGAAGTTGATTCAAACTTTTGATTTCCTTCGGTTAATATTGATGCGATGAAAAAGTGTGTTACTTGAAATTTTTGTTGTGGACGAAAGAGTTTTGATGATGATGGTCATGGCTCGGCTTCAGTATGAGCCTCGTCATTACTGTTTTTCATATGAAGATATGGGTTAGATTTGGATGGTTAGGCATTTTCCTTCTAAATCATATTCAGAAGGCAACTTCCCCGATCCCTTCCCCAATGCAAATGCGTTAGAGTGCACCAACAAACCTAAACTTGTGCATGCCTAAGGACTTGGGTCAAAATTTTTTTTTTTTCAAGTTGAGTGAAATTAAATTTGAATCAATTTACAAATTCATTTTCATTATTTATTATATTATTAAAATATTATTTTTATAATAATATTTATATTTTTATAATTAAATATATAAAAATAATTTTTATTATTAAATAATAATTCAAATAAAGATAATTTGAATTATCAAAAGTTTTATTTAAAGTCAAACCTGTATGATTTAATAATTAACTTTTGAACAGATCCACCGCAGCCATATCCAAAAACATATATATATATATACATATATATATATATATATATACATATATATATATATATATATATATATATGAACTGCCCTGCCTTTGACTGTTACGAGGCCAAATCCTTCTAAAGCTCCTTAAAAAGTAGGACGACGTACACATAAAATTCTTTTTAAAAAAAAAAAAGTGGGAAGGGTCAGGTTAGAATCATTGCAGTAGTTAGTTTGCCATTTGAGAAGTTCATGCCTCATTGCTTTATCTGCTTGATTTATAAAAGAAAGGAGAGGGAATAAATTGTGAAGTGTTCAAAGCATCCTAGAGTAATAGTACCCTTTGTTTCTATTTCCTTGTTCATCCTTTATAGCTAATCTGTTATTTTCTTAAATAGAGCAAATACAGAAAAGTCTTCAGCATTCTCTGCTGACTAAAGACATAAGATTGGTTCTCACAAAGTGTTGGGAGAAAAAAAAAAAAAAAGAAGAGAAAAATAATTTCAAAACTAAACACAATAAATAAGAACCAAACGTGTATAGCAATCATTTGTTCTCACAATGTTTATACACTAGCATGGTTTATCACTAAGCTACAAAGTACCAAATATGTATAGAAATGCAGGGCTTAGTTCAAAATAATTCCATTTTCCTGACAAAAGAAGTTTGGGATCTTTACAAAACACGGTATATTTCAAGGAACAAGTTTCCAAGCTAGATGCATGGTTTGATCATCCACGTAAGGTCGCAAAGACCACATCAGGGCATAGCTATCTAGCTCTCCTGATGATGACTTGAGATTCAAAGATTTAACAATCTTATCCTGCAATAGAAGGGTGATATTTTCGTCATTGTTCTAGAGAAAAAACAACGAAAGACTAGAAGAAATTGTCCCGGGACTCTATCTCTACTGATGGATGGGTTTTCTCTCCATATCGAAAGCATGATAGTGCATTTCGAGAAGTACCTGCATCACATAATCCTGCTTCACCATGCTATAAATGATCCCCATCAGAGCAGCATAATCCGTCACTTCAAGTTCTCGAAGATGAGATGAAGTCATTGCCTCCTGAAGGAAAAAAAAAATGATCTTTAAGAAGACAGTCAACTTTCAATAGCCAATTGCAGCAGGCAGAAAGATACAAGAAAATAGAGTACTTCTAAAGAAAAAAGAAAGAGTATACTCTTACCTCTCCGGTTGAATAATTACAATAGTAACAGCTGGATATTTCTCCAGCAGAAAATAAAATATTAATACACAATAAATAAGTTTTTAAAATTCGAATGCCTTGCCTCTAAGCCTCTAATTCATTTTGGATGTTTTACAGTCCAAGGACAGGTGGTCAGGTGAGAGCTTATTTCAATCATTAAGGTTTTCACAGCATAATGACATTGGGAAATAATAAATCCGTAAAACATTTGTGGGGGATTTTGGGTTAAAATTGGTAAGAAATCTGCTTTAAATAAAAAGGGATTTAAGCAGGAAGGACAATAAGGAAGACACTGTCAACAGCAGGCAAAAAGAGCTACTGATATTTCCAATGGAGGTGATATGAAAATATAAGTAAAGAAACAACTAATCATATCTTGTACAACGAATAGAGAGAGTCGAAGCACAAAACCTACTTCACCACTACTTTCTTGTAGGTCTAGTCCGTCAACAGATTCCATGTCCAACAAAGGAGATAAATGCTTATTTGCCATTTGCAACACAGCTGTGGCATCCCCCAAGAGGCATTCGAGATCATTCAGCAAACTTTTCACTGCACTCAATAAGTTGTTACTTGAAACATATCAGTTTCAATAATCACTTCATAAAACACAGACTTAGAAAATTGCAAACACTGGTTCACCCTTCAAAAACATATAAACTGGATAAAAGTACAGACATAGATGGTAAGATTGCAAACAGAATGTTACCTTTAATTAAATGATCATGTAGTCCACGTAGGCAGGTTTGTACTTCTGATATGAAAAATCACAACGTAAGAACAAAAGTCATATAAAAGAAGCAGAATAAGAAGGGTCCATGGAAGGTAAATTACTACTGATTCACCATAAGGAAGCATGTGATACATATTCTACAGTTTATCCGATAGAGGAAATTGTTAAGTCACTAACAGTTATATTAACAAATTATAGCACAAAAAAAAGTATGACAGACAATAATAAGTACCCGTTGTTTCCAGGGACCAACCAAATAGTGCTTTATCTATGAAGAATGAAAGTACTTACACTTGCTTATATTTTGTACACGGTCATGATTGTTAATACAACCAGCTTCAAGGTATGACGTTAACCTCTTTGTCTCATTGGCTATAAGAATGTTCTCAATCAACTTGGATGTCTTGTTTATTGGAGGGCGTCGAAGAAACTCTATAGGAGAATTGCGAAAATACTATCATTGAGGAAAACTAGCAAGGACACCACCTAACAACTGCAATGAATAAAAAACATAATGCTGGTTTCCAAAGCACCGACCTAGTCCATGCTGAAAGTCAGTAAGTAGTCTGCCGCCGGCAACGACCAATTCATCAAGCTTTGTCACCCTGCAATAGCACGAAGTACCACATACAGATTCGGTGAAAACCCAACACTTCAGAACTTCAATTTCTATAGAAAACGAAACTACATCTAAAATATGTGAATCCAACTCCATGATAAGGTGCCGATGTGCAAAATTTTAAAGCAACTTCGGAATGAACATAGCAAAATCCAACGTATAAAATCAAAGCAATTTTAATAAGTGAATAAAATTTTATGTTTTCGATTACCTTGACAAAAAATCTTTAAAAATTTGGAAAATCTTCTCCTTAGTTTCTACTTTTAGTTTCTTGTCTTGTTCACTTTCCATTCCTGCAATATATATATAGAATAGCTTCAAAAGAATACTCATAAAGAATCTAACAAAAAAAAAGAAAAAGTACAAAGCACCATTTTTAGTAGAGAAAATCAATAAAAAAAAACATTAACTTAATTGTCCTAAAAGAAATTTTAAATTTTCAAAGAAGACGAATATAAAATTATCTCAAAGATTATTACATATAAATAAATCAGGAAAAAAAACTCTTTGAAGCATATCATCAAACATCTTCCTTGCGCTGCTTGCTTGCCTTCTGTACAATAGCTGAACTTCAATAAAATTGATTTCCAGATCTAAAAATATTAATTCTTTCTTACTAAATATTAAACTCAAATTCTAATAATAAATTTAAATTATGGGTATTTAACTATTTTTAAAAAAACATTCAATAATTATGTAATTTATTGGAAGAATGTTTAATTTTTAATTTCAGTTTTTATAGATCAAACCTAACAACTCTAATTGTTTAAAAAAAAAAATTCTAAAACAAGTATTTCAAATCTTAATTCATATTAAGTTTCTTCTTCACGTCCTTTTCTAACTTGTAGCAATTATAAAAATGGTCCCGCTTTTATTATATATTATATGTTCAATTATACAAACGAAGTTCTTGGCAAAGAGAAAAAAAAAAAAAAAAAGGAACGAACGAAGTTTGAATACGCTGAGAATAACATTATTCGGAAGTTTTACAAGGGATGAGCATGTTTAAAAATATCTATGTTCAATTAAATGGATTCAATTTATAAGATCGATCAATAAAGAGATTAGGAACCAAACTAATCAAATCGATTTTAAGTTCGGTTGGTTTAACCGGTTTTCAGCGTGTCTCTCTCTGATATGATTTCACTCTATTTTTCTTTGTTTTCACACTGAGATTTTTAATCAGCAAGGGTATCAAAATTGTTAAACAAGGCGCAACAATTTCTTAAACAAAATTATAGTATTCTACAACTGAAAGAGAAAAAAAAACTCACTGATTGTATTTTGAAACTGAGTCTGAGGCTTTGAGTGTTGAACTTGTAACTTCAAGAGGCAGTAGCAGACTAAAAAACCTGCAAAAACAACTTCAAATTTCGGGGAAACTTACGGTTGGGTTTGGTCAGGAAGAGATAGACCCGCGTTTCGGGTTTGTCCGAGAAGAGACAACAAGATAAACATGCGTTTCTTTGCTGTTTGGGGGTGGCATGGGAGGGGAACAAAGATTCAGGCTTTTGGGGGCGGCAGGGGAGTGAGAATGAGGATTCGAGGTTAGGGTTTCAGATTTAGGGTTCATTGGTTGGGTGTAATGGCCTAATGCGTATTGGGTTATGACCTTCTACTCCTTACACAACTCATAGCAAAAAGCCCACGATAGACATCTTAAAAATGTTTGTGGGTGTATATTTTCCCCTAATATTTAATCCTTATCCTCTTAAATCTTAATTTCTGCCTCAATAGTTCTGAAGATCGAAGATTTGCGATTCGTTATCTCTCTATCTATCTCTATTCCCTGCGAAATAGATCCGGAGCCCGGCTCTTCCAAAGTGCAGTTTTACGAGTTTCGTCGATCTTCGATCCAATTTCACGTATGATGTGCCGATTCTATCCGATCTATGAATTTCGATTTATATCTTTTTTGGCCTTTTTGCACTTTGATACCTCTTTTTTTAAAAACGATTTGGTTGGGGTTGAACAAAATCGGTGTTACCATAGTTGATTGGCATTAAACCAGATTTTGACAGAGTCATTTTCAAGATGGCTTAACTTTGGCTTAATCGGATCAGTTTCTGTGGAAAAATTAGGGTTTATTTTCCCTTTTTCAGAGATAATTGAGAGATTTGTCTAACGTATAAACTCCAGACGATCGCTATTCGTTTTTTTATTTTTCTTATTGTGCTTTAAATTACTTTTTTTTTATGAAGATATGCTATTAATCTTTCACTAATCTGAAAAATTGAGGAGAATTAATTGCAAAAATGTTCTTGAGAAAAATGTCATTACTGTGTCTATTTTTTTTTTAAAGATTGAATATAGATCTCAATGAGGCAAATTAATCCAGGTTTCACTATAGCTTTCTGTTAAGATTGCGAACTAGATTACAAGAGTCGTTTTCCAGTTAATTCTCTTTCAAATTTCTTTCCTTTTTATTCAATCATTTATTATTATTATTATTATTATTATTATTATTATTATTCATGTTTCAGGTATCCAGTAATTTTTTAATTGGTGCTTGTCTGATAAGTTTACCGAGACAACAAGCTGCATATTTTAGTTGGTGGTCACGTGATAAGCTTTTCCAAAGATCATAATCAGCAATGAGGGGTTATGATAGAGAGGTAAGTTGCTTATAATTCATGTAAACTTAAGTTCCGTACTCAATCAAAGAAAGTAAGTTTATTACTAACCTGCTAGAAAATGATATACAAACGTAATGGTTGCTGTATCCGCAAGTTTTGATTGCTAGTCTGCATGATGGGAACTGTTATAATTTGTTTAGTGTGGAGGTTTTGCTATCATAGACGAAGAGTTGTTCGGTGTGGACTTTTTGCTGTTAATGAAATTTTCTTTTATTCCCTCTGTTTATATATATAAATATATAGGAAGTTTACGATTATGATGATTAGGACGTGGAAGAAGAATATCAAGAAGATGGTGAGGAAGAAGAGGAGGGATGTGAAGAAGAGGAAGCTAGACAGCCTACACAAGAAGAAATGGAACATCTAGAGTTAAGGCAGCGGCTGAAAGATTCTATTAGACGGAAGAGGAAGCAAAATGGTGCTGCTCTTTCTTCTTAAGAGAAGAGGCTTCCTTATGACAAGCGAGTGTCGTGCTTCTTTTCTTGAAACAGTTGCCATTAGTGAAATTCTATGGTACTTTGACACGTTTCTGGATTCAAGGTTTATAGAACATAAAGATGCTTTTCTTCTATGCTGTATAATGGTTGCAACTTGCAAAGTGTGTCTATTTCCGGTTTATATAGCCTTAATTATTCTAATTAGGTATATAAATGTTGTGTTCCTGCAGGTTTGATTCCTTATTTGAACCTTCTCAGCCAGTTATTGCTCAAAGAGTTATCCAAGAGAGCAAGTCATTATTAGAAAACCAGAAGTTGGTGACAAAGATGTTGAGTTCCAATCATTTTGTAAGTATCACTTGTCTTTTTTTTTTTTTTTTTTTCCTAATGCGGAGTTCTTATTGTATATATTGTCTGTGTTCAATGCTAGTGATATGTATGGTGATGAACCCAAACTGCCTACTGCTTTTGTCAATTATTCCTTGGATATTGCTATAACTTTGACTGTTTAAAAGCCCCCATGAGTTTTGAAAACTGAACAAATAAAAGTTTGCTTTAATGTACTATGCATGCCTAGTTTTTGGAGGTTGAGTCAGGTTTTGGTATTCGCAAATAGATGCCTATACTGCCCAATTTTGCATCCCTCTTTATATGCCCATGATGTTACTTGTTAATAGAATTTTTTTAGAAAGGGATTTATTCCAAATAATGATTTATCTATAGATAAAATAAACAAAGAAATTTGTGTATCTGAAGTTTGTGTTCATAGAGTGACTCCCAAGTTGATTCGTAGTTTAGATTCTTATTTTTTTTTTTTTTTAATGCTGATTAAATTTGGTCTGTCAACATTAGATTTAACAACCCTGTGATTTCCTGTAGAGTAAAAAAGAAACTGTGCTTCAAACAGTGCTGGACCAAAGCTTGGAAAACGTGGCCAGGGATCTAAAGCTACAAGTGAGGTATTTACTCTGAGCACTTCTAATTTCGCCTTACCTTCTGGTCTTTGATATTGAATGTTATCAATTTCTGGACTTGCAGCTCAGATAGAAAGTTGAGAAACTTAAGGTTGCAAGAGATTACTCATTTCTGTCAAACGATGAAGAGGTTCCAGCTCCTGCAAAAAATCCTCCGCCTCGAAATGTTTCCATTCCAACCTCTGGTAGGTTATATATGTGTCTGTGTGTGAAGCTTAAAACATAGACACTTATACAGGTTTTTGGCTGATTTTCAAGAGGCAAGATCAGCTCAAATGCCACCAGAAAGCAAATAACCATTGGGCAGCAAAAGTGGTAGAAATGTCCAAAGCCTTCGTGAAGAAAGGAAATCAGTTCCTTTGAGTGGTCAAATGCATAAAGCTGTTGGTTTTAACAATGGTATGGATCCTGGTCGCCCTGTTAGCGTTAGCAATGGAATCACGCGTGGCCGGCCTATTGGTGTTAGCAATGGTAACGGGCCTGGTCGGCCTGTCGGACCTAAAGCTGTGCCTTCAAAGGTGCCTATTGCAAAGATGGAGAAGAAGATTTCTGCACCATCTGCTATAAATCTCCCACCCAGTCACACAAGGCACCCTCTTAAAGATGCACTCATTCGATTCAAAAAAGCAGTTCGAACACAGAAACGGATCACAAGAACCTAGAAAGGATAAAATTATGCCCCAAAGGCCTGTGATGCCATCAAAGCCTCTGGTTTTTAGTCTTACACAAATGCTTCTGCATCTATAGGCCCCTTTACAATGGACTTTATAGTTTTTCATTATGCCCTTTGAAATTTTTACAGGTAAATAAGCCAATCAAGCAAGTTTCATCTAACTTTCATACTACGTACAATGTTCAGTGACCCAAGAAAAAGCAACTAAGTGATGATGAAAAGGCTCTAATGATGATGAGAAATATGTTCCAGTAAGACCTCTCTCCTTTATGTATCTCCCTTCTTGCCCTTTTGTTGAATCCGTATGTTTTTTATTGCTGTTCACAATAGATTGCAGAAACTGGTAGCCAAGTTGCTATTTGCAGCATATGAGTAGTGATTTCTGCCATTACTCCATGAAATGGGCTTTGGATTTTTTTTTAGCATGTATAATTGAATGAACTGAATGTAGATTCGATATTTTGATTTGGACTGTTCAAACATTATTATTCTAATTTATTATAATTATTACTTTGTTGCAGCACTGATAGATATCGGGTCTGTGATGATAAGGATGATAGTGAGATGGAGGCAAACTGGGATGAGATTATGAAGAAGGAAAGAAGAAGGCCAGTAAAATTTCCCGAATCTCATATCTTGTGTTAATTTACATGTAGTAGAGAACTGTCTCAGTGAACTCTAAGGAGAGTGATGTTCGAAAGGGTATGTAATAATACTTAATTCCCTGCGTGTATCTTTTATATATATATATATATATATATATATGCCACTGTTCTTTTCAGTGCTAAAATTGCAAGGCAAGAGGATGAAGAACAACTGAGACTGATCGAGGAAGAAGAGCGGCGGGAGCGGATGAGGAAGATGGCCAAAAAGCGCAAGCTGAGCCACCACTGATGATTGTATCCAGGATTCACAATGGGGGGCAGACTGAAATTCTAAGATCTTCTTTATATTTGTTAGTATTATTATAATAATAATACTAGTATCTGATATTTTAAATGTTAAAGAGTCTTGCCTGCCTATCGATCAACCGTAACTAGATAATCCTATAACATGTATTCCAACGAATATCTAAGTCGAAGAAAGAAAAAAAAAAAAAAAAAAAAAACTAAAAAAACCAGTCCGGCCAAGTTTGCGTAGGTGTGCCCGAATCATTTTGAGTTCACTCATTTTGTTATTTGAATTTAGTTTGATAAAATGGATAACTTGATTCATACATTAGGCGTAGTGCACGGAAATAAAATTCCGAACTTTTTTTCCTTTTCTCTTTTTGGTTTTTCGTACTAATCTTACTCATCAAAACTCTCTCACAACTGCCAACAACCGAAGTTCGGGCACTTTCGCGGTACGTTTCTTAAGGAGAGCTTTTGGTAAGTTTCTCCGTTATACTGGTAGTTACATTCTTTTAATATATTATTATATAATAAAAAATTATTATAATTATATAAATATGTTACAAGGTACATAAACTTTAACAATTAAAAAAATTATCAATAAATATTATAGTTATATAAATTATCATAGTTAATAATATAAGTTTGTATTACATATTTTTATTATAATTACACAAATAAATTATTTTTATGAATTATGGTAAAATATAATAAAAGTTGTAATATATAAATTTATTACATTTATATAGAATTTTAGTAAATTACAAAAGTATATTACTAATATGTAATAAAAAGTAGTATTATATAAAAAATTATAATTACATAATTTATATTATCCATTACATACGTATATCATTATAGGTAATATAAATAAGTATTATTCATTTTTTTTATAATTACACGTATACATTATTTATTTACATAAATTGTAATAAAAGATAATAAATGTTGTAATATATAAATTTATTACATTTATATAAAAATTTTATAAGTTATATAAATATATTACCAATAGGTAATAGAAAGTTTTATTACATTAAATATATTATTTATAACATAAGTTTATTATTATATGTAATAAAAGTACATGTTACATATTTTTATTACATTTACACATATATATTATATATTACATAAATCATTATAGTATAGGTAATGTTTACGTATAATAGTGTTATGGGTAATATATTTGTGTAAAAAAGTTTTGATGTTTGTATGTGACAAGTTATATGAAAACATTATTGAATTATGTATAAACATTACAGATTTATGCAAAATATTACTGAAATTATAATGTATTTACTTAAAACATTCTTTTAAGAAAATTAAATATAATTTTTCTAAACTATTTGTTATTTTTATTAAATATATTATATTATATTACGTAGGAAATTAATTTTTTTAGTAATTTTTGAAGTAAAAATTTTTTATAATTTTATTTTATTAATATATTTTCAATATTAGTAATAAATATATTATATAAATAAAAATTAATTTTTTTGATAAAAACATAGATTTTTTTTATTAGTTGGTAAAAATTACAAATAAAAATTATCAAAATTATACATAAATAGTACAATTTATATAAAATATTGGGTGTAGATAATGCTTATTTGTAACATGTTTTATAGGTAATTACGTAAAAAATCTTTGATAGTAATGTTTATATGTAATAAGTTAAATAAAAATGTTATCGAATTACTTACAAACATTATAAATTTACATAAAACATTACAAAAATTGTAATGTATTTATGTAAACTGTTATTTCAAGAAAATTAAATATAATTTTTTAAAAATATTTTTTAATTTTTATTAAATATATTATATTTATAGGAAATATATATTTTTAATATTACTAAGAAATGTATTGTATTAATAAAAAATTAATTTTATAATAAATGTTACTTTTTTATTAGTTAAAAATAATTAATACTAAAGATTACTGAAATTACATAAATCATTAGGGTGTAGGTAATGGTTGTATGTAATTGTGTCAAGGGTAATGTATATATGTAAAGAGTTTTTGAAGGTAATGTTTTTGTGTGACAAATTACATATAAACATTATTAAATTACATATAGTTATTATAGAGTTATACAAAACATTACTAAAACTATAATATATTTATATAAAACGTTATTTCAAGAAGATTAACTATTATTTTTTCAAAATATTTTAAATTTTTGAGTATTTTTGAAGTTTAAAAAATTTATATTTTTTATTTTATTAAATATATTTTAATATTATTAGTAAATATAATATATTAATAAAAAATTAATTTCATAATAAATTTTTACTATTTTATTTGTTAAAATAATTAGTACTAAAGATTACCAAAATTACATAAATCATTAGAGTGTAAGTAATGTTTGTATGTAATTATGTTATGAGTAATGAATATGTGTAAAAAATCTTTGAATGTAATGTTTGTACGTAACAAATTGCATATAAGTATTATCAAATTACATACAAATAATACAAAGTTATATAAAATATTATCAAAATTATAAAGTATTTCTGTAAAATAAAAAATAGAGTATAATTTTTTACAAATTATTTTTGTTTTTTTATTAGATATATTATATATGTAAGCAATTAGTTTTTTAGTAATTTTTTAAGTTAAAAAATTCTATGTTTGTTTATTTTATTTTTATATTTTTTAAAATTAGTAATGAATATATAATATTAATAAAAAATTAATTTCATGATAAAATATATATTTTTTATTAGTTGATAAGAATTACAACTAAAGATCAGAAAGTTTACATATAATATCACAGTGAATGTAATATTTGTATGTAATATATGTTATAAGTAATATATATATGTAAATAATCTTTAAAGGTAACTTTGTATGTAAAATATTATATATAAATGTTACCAGATTACATATAAATATTACAAATTTATATAAAATATTACTAAAACTGTAATGTATTTATGGCAAACGAAAAATAGAGTATAATTTTTTTCCATTTATTTTTTATTAAATATATTAAATACATAGGAAATTATTTTTTTTAGTAATTTTGAAGTTATAAAAATTCTATATTTTTATTTTATTTGTATATTTTTTAAAATTACTAATAAATATATATATCAATAAAAAAATTAATTTTATGATAAAATATATGTTTTTTATTAGTTAGTAAGAATTATAACTAAGGAGTGAAAAAATTATACATAACATTAGAGTAAAGACAATGTTTGTATGTGATATGTGTTATGGATAATTTATACGTGTAAAAAAACTTTAAAAGTAATATTTGTATGTACAATATTACATATAAACATTATCAAATTACATACAAACATTAAAGATTTACATAAAACATTACTGAAAGTGTATGTAAAATGAAAAATAAAATATAAATTTTTTTCAAGTTATTTTTTTATTAAATATATTATATATGGAAAATTAATTTTTTTTGAAGTTAAAAATTTTCTATATATTTTTATTTTGTTTGTATTTTTTAAAATTAGTAATAAATATATAATATTGATAAAAAATAATTTTATGATAAAATATAAATTTTTTATTAGTTGGTAAGAATTATAGCTAAAGATTAAAAAATTACAAGTAACATTAGAGTGAAGGTAATTTTTGTATATAATATATGCTAGTGGTAATGTATATGTATGAACAATCTTTGAAGATAATATTTGTATATAAAATATTATATATAAACATTATTAGATTACATACAAATATTACGAATTTATATAAGATATTACCAAAATTGTAATGCATTTATGTAAAAAGAAAAATAAAATATAATTTTTTTTAAATTATTTTTTTTATTAAATATATTATATATGTAGGAAATTAAATTTTTAGTAATTTTTAAAGTTAAAAAATTATACAATTTTATTTTATTTATATATTTTTTAAAATTAGTAATAAATATAATATATTAATAAGAAATTAATTTTATGATAAATATATATTTTTATTAGATCGTAAGAATTATAACTAAAGATTAAAAAAATTACATACAACATTAGAGTGAAAGTAATGTTTGCATGTAATGTTACGGTTAATAAATATTTATAAGGAATGTAATGTTACGGGTAATATATATTTGTAAGGAATCTTTAAATATAATATTTACATAAAAAATATTATAAATAAATATTATCAGATTATATATAAATATTTTTTATTAATTAAATAATATTATAAGAAAAAAATAAAGAAATAAGTTTTATAGTTGACTTAATAATAAAATTATATAATAATAATAATAATTAATAATATTAATTTTTTAAATACTTAATAAAAAAACTATTTAAAAAATAAACAATCTAAAAACCTCTCAGCCGGGAAATCAAGTGGGAAAGTTCAAAACTCTCGTCAAGTCACAGAGCTGAGAGGGAGCTCATTTTAAGGAGCTTCCCTAAAATTTTCCTCTAAGGTCAGCATGAGTTAATAAACATCGTTATTATTATTATTATAATAAATAATAATAAAAAAAAGCCAAACACACACACACAAAATAAAAATAAAAACGCTGCGTTGTAAGAAAAGCATTGCATGATTGCCTATCTAACCGATGGAACAAAAGGAGTAGTAAACGACAATCAACGCAAAATAGGAATAACAAAAAAAAAAATAAAAAAATCCTGTTTATGGAGTTATTTCCTTCGGCTCCTTTAAAACAAGAGGAAAAAGACAGCTCAGCTTAACGATCAAACCCTCAAGCAGAAGAAATGGTTCCTTCCTCCTCCGCTAGAGATTCTCCTCCTCCTACTCCTACCTGGTTCACTCCCAAACGGTAAAAGTTTTTTTTTTAAACCTTAACGTCTCTCTCTTTCCTTTTTTATTTGAATTATTAAACTATTCAATCCGGAAATTATTCTCTTTTTTTTTTTTTTTTTTCACTTTTGCTGAATTTTTATTGCTTGCGGAGGCTGATTCTAACTGGAATTAGGGGTTTGTAAAAGAAAAGTTTGGTGAAGGTTGAACTTTTTTTGGTTGACTTTTTTGGATAGAGATGCTAATTCCTAACTTTTTTTTTTCTTAGGTTATTGATTATATTTTGTGTGATTAACATGATAAATTATGTGGATCGAGGAGCCATAGCGAGTAATGGTGTAAATGGGAGTATTAAGACTTGCGATGACAAGGGAATTTGCTCATCCGGTAGTGGAATTCAGTAAGATTTTCCGACAAACGATTAGTTTTGTTGTGCTGCGTAAATTCAGCTGTCATAAAATGTTTTTTTTTAGTGATTAGTTTCAATTGTCTTACTGAATGATGTTTGCTTGCAGGGGGGAATTTGACTTGACTAACTTTCAAGATGGTCTCTTGTCGTCTGCATTCATGGTTGGACTTCTGGTGGCATCCCCGATATTTGCTTCCTTGGCAAAGAGGTGAGTTACCTTTGATGGTTCTTTTCTTTTGTACTTGTAAAACATAAAAAATCTAAAGTTTTTCAAAGTGGCATTTCGGTAGGAGAATTGCCATTGAAAGCCAAATAATATCAACATTAATTTTAGGAGTGCATCATATATTTGGCAGTTACTTACATGTCGAATTGGTTTGTAATATAATTTGATTTCTATAATCGCAGCTACAACCCTTTTAGGCTTATTGGGTTTGGATTATCTGTTTGGACCTTTGCTGTAGCTGGATGTGCTAGTGCATTTTCCTTTTGGTTTATCGCAATATGCCGCATGTGAGTGTAACAATCTCGATACTCACTTCATTAGTTTCTTCTACTAAATTGTTGTGTATGTGTGTGTGTGTGAGTGGTTTTAATTGTGGCTGGGTCGTGATGTTTTAGGCTGGTTGGTGTTGGAGAAGCTTCTTTTATAAGTCTTGCAGCTCCATTTATTGATGACAATGCTCCCGTTTCTCAGGTGCATTTGTTTTATTTCTTTTTTAACTCTAGAATTTACAGCTACATAAACTATCTCTCTTTCTGCCCAAACTATACAATCATCCTAATTCTCTGTCTTGCTCCAGAAAACAGCTTGGCTTGCGATGTTTTATATGTGCATACCTACTGGAGTTGCTCTTGGATATGTGTATGGTGGATTTGTAAGTTTGTACATCCGTTCCATTCTTTCTCCCTTTATATGTCAGTTTTACATTAAGTATGTGACTTATACTCCCAGATCAAATCCAATGGAACTGTTTAGACATGTCTCAAGGATGTTTAATAATTAATCACAAACTGTGTTTGCTAATCATATAGGTAGGGGGCCATTTTCACTGGCGCTATGCGTTCTGGGGAGAGGCATTGTTGATGCTTCCATTTGCTGTTTTTGGCTTTGTGGTTAGACCTTTGCAGTTGAAAGGTAATTGTTTTGATGTTTCGTTTACACTCCATGGTTTTTTATTTTATGATCCCACAGTAATTTAATTATTGAACATTACTGAACTTCAAACCATAGGTTTTTCTGCTGTTGAATCCAAAAGAGCATTGACATCTGTGGAGACAGTTTCTGCTGTAACTGATGGTACATGTTCCTTCTTGTATTAATTTGTTATTGGTTCTGCTATTTGGTGAGAAGTTGCTTTCAATGGTAGGGTGGTAAGCAGTTGCTATGTACGTATGCATGTCATAAGTAAAAGGTTTGAACAAGAGTGGATAGAGTAGAAAGAAAGTGTTAGGTCCTCCCTTAATAACTGACAGAACTAGTCATTAGCATAAATCAGACCAAAACACAAGTTCAAGAAAAAAAAATTCCTTCTCACCTAAATATACAATTTATTAATCTCTTGGATCTGACTCTTGTTTTCATTATCCAAATGTTTTACCTGAGAAGTGGTTCAGTATGTCTCTTGGGATATAGCGAAAAAATAGAAGCAATGAAGGTCATTTTATGATGCCAATTCCTGGTCCATGCAGTAAGACAGATCAAAATGCAAGGTCTTCTCTAGATTCTATAATTACTCTCTTGATTTGCTCTACTAGTTCTGTAAAATCCCAATTTTCTTTTGTTTTGCATACAAAATGTACTTATATGGAACTGTTAGTTTTTTTTTTATTTGTCATCATCTGTAGATATTTAGTTTTTTCATACTTCTGTTCCAGCACTTATGTTTTCTTGTTCCTGGTTATTGACCTTTCACATTTGACCCAATCCTTAAACCAGCTAGAGCATTTCTAATCAGTGTTGCAAATGGGGTGATTACTAGGGATTTGGATGTGATGGGTTGGTTCAGCTTCTTGCTAACTGAAATCAAGCAGGATGAAGTTGATTTTGATTGAAATTGAGACAATAATGTTAGTTTAAAAGCCCAAACAAAACGAAACAAAAACTTTTGGTTTGTTGGTTCAAGTTGATTCATAAGTTTTCTTCAGAAAAGAAAATTTTCATAAGTTTGTTACTTGTAATATGCTGCCCTTCCAGAAAGTAAAGTGCCTCTTTCTTCGTTCCCCCCCACCCCTAAGTCTAACTTATCTTATTTGCAGATACAGAGGCATCAAAACTAGATGGTCATATGTTGGTTGGGGGTGACAGTATCACTGTTGATGATTTGAGTAAAACTTCGAAGTAAGTGGTTTTTCAACCCGTGGTTTTTATTAAACCTTTCATTAGTTTATTTGTGTCAGTGAGTGGTTCTTCAACCCATGATGGGATAAACTGCTCCAAAACATTATTTACTTATAGACCTCTTTTGCAGCTAGAAATTTTATTAAAGAAAAAGGAGATAAGTCATCAAATAAGAAAGATTGAAAATGATTTATAATACAAAGAGCTTTAGGATTCTAGTTGTGTTAAGAATGTTGGACATATTAGGGCCACCACCCTGCTCCATATTGTTACCATCAGCCTTCTTATTGATACGCCCCTAGTCAGAAAGTGGGAGTGACTGCTATGACTCGGGAGCTTATGAAGAGTTTGGCACATGAAAAGTGCACGAAACATGGAAAAGGTAAACTATGAACAGGTAATAACCAATCTTGGGATGGAGTAGTCCTTAATCTTTGATATCCTATCACTTGACAGCAGGGAATAGACTGATGTCCTATGTAATTGTCAAAGTGGATCATGTGTATTTCGTTGAAGCAATTGTATCTCATCCTGTTTTACCGATGTTAAAAGTAAACCTATTCTAAGATTTAATTTTATGGATGCATAAAAAAGTTTGCTGTGTACTTTAATATTTGTTATTCATTCAATATCCTGATTGGTCCTCTTTTTTTGTCAGGTCAGCAGGCTTACCCAACATTTTGAGTCAGCTCTCTCGGTTTGCAAAAGACATGAAAGTGCTTTTGGCGGACAAAGTTTATGTTGTAAACGTTTTTGGTATTCTCTTGACCCTCTGGCATTCAGTGGACTAATGCTCTGAGAAAAAAAACCAACTAATGCTATGAATTTTTCAATTTTTGTTACAATTTTGCATATTAAATTTTGCTTCTGGTTATCTCTAACACCATCTATAAAAACCGGGGTTGTTTCTTTTCTCATTAACTGACTGCAGCTAAGCTTGTATTTGTTACATATGGTATTATTTTGGCTTGTGGACTATTACTTTACCGACATTTTTTCTGTCAGGTTACATAGCATACAACTTTGTCATTGGAGCATATTCATATTGGGGGCCCAAGGCTGGTTATAATATTTATCATATGGTACAGTTTCTGCCAACTTCCATATGCAATCTTTTCTTTAAAAGTCTTTTCCTTTCAGAGTTTTCCTTTGGCATCACAAAGAACCAGCATTGCCCCTTGTTTTGGTGCTGTACTCATTTAAATTGTTATTTTTGCAGAAGAGTGCAGATATGATGTTTGGGGGGATTACAATTGTTTGTGGGATTTTAGGAACAATATCTGGTGGCTTCATCCTAGATCGCATGACTGCTACAATATCTAATGCATTTATTGTGAGTTCGTTTTGCTTTGATGACGTTTTGTGTGAATGGTTCCCTTTTACTTGCGTACCAGAACCAAAAAAACAAAGAAAAAGAAAAAATGATTTTCACTTTCTTTCATGTGGATAGGAAAAATAAGTTGATAACAAAGTGGAGAGGGTTTTCAGAGAAAATAAATTAAAAGTGCTATTCTTTGTTATTTTGCCTAATACAACCTCTTATGTGATAAAACAAAAGATGAATATAGGACTGTTAATAGAAAATTAGCTCTCCACTATTACTTCTCTGAATCCGAACAACTAAAGAAAAATCGCAAACACACTGCAAAGTATTAAAGAAAATAGCAAGTAGTTAACTAGCAAACAGACAAAGATAGATTTATTGTGATTTTCATAAAATTGGTAGTTCTATTCTGATTCCTGATTAAACTAATTATTAACTGTAAATTATAGTATGAAATCGTCTCCCTTTTTTTTGCTTTTTATTGCAGTATTTATGGCTTACTTTGCTTCTATAACAGCTTCTTTCAGGTGCAACATTGCTGGGTGCAATATTTTGCTTCTCTGCTTTCTGTCTCAGAAGCTTGTATGGTTTTCTAGTTCTTTTTGCAGTGGGTGAACTACTTGTTTTTGCAACACAGGTAATGTAAAAATGGATTGAGTGTGCTAGGTTTATTATCTTGTTTTTCTCCAAATTATTTGTACTTGTATTTCTGCAGGTTTAAGAAATCTCTCTCTCTCTCTCTCTCTCCCCCTTTTTTGATTGTGTTCGATCAGTAAAAGATTTTGAGGAAGATTTAATTAGAAGTTATTCAATGAGTCTTACCCACTTGTTTCAGAGCATCTATAGCTTATTAGTTTATAGAAATTTAACCAAATTTTCATATTTTCCCTTTGATAATAGAAAGAGCTGTTCTGGTTCATATTTACCCTTGTAGTGCATACATCAGCGCTTGAGCAATGTTTATTATTTTGTACTAGTATTATCCTGGAATATTTGATCAGTTTTGCTGACCTATCACCAAACATTGATTTTGCAGGCTCCCGTCAATTATATATGTCTCCATTGTGTCAAACCGAGTTTGAGACCATTATCTATGGCAATCTCTACTGTCTCAATCCATGTATTTGGTGATGTGCCTTCCTCACCACTTGTTGGGGTTCTCCAGGTGAGTTCATTTACATCTGAGCT
This sequence comes from Adansonia grandidieri, assembly GCA_038382065.1. Lineage (NCBI taxonomy): Eukaryota > Viridiplantae > Streptophyta > Magnoliopsida > Malvales > Malvaceae > Adansonia > Adansonia grandidieri. Next base: position 3,044,660 of record JBBYHK010000005.1, read on the forward strand.
CGCATAGGCATGTTTTAGTGTAGTAGACTTGTTTATTTACATTGATATGCTGTTTCATGATTTGTTTTTTCTCTGAAAAAAAAATACCTTCTAACTTTAAACACTATATTCCAAAATTCTATCAACCCTTTAAAGTGTGCTTAATTCTAGATGTTACTTTCGACTGATTAGAGTGTTAGCATGCCTTGCAACTGTGCTGTCAGTTTTTGGGGGGAAACACTTGACAAACTATTGCCAAAATTCTGTTAGCTGCTAAAATTTTTTGGGTTGAAAATTTGATTCTTGAACCTCGATAAATCTTACCATTGAATAAGTCGAAATTATGACAAGTAAATAACATATGCCATTTCAACCTTTATATATAGATATGTGTGTGCGTGCGTGTGTGTGTGTGTGTATATATATATATATAGAGAGAGAGAGAGAGAGAGGGAGGGAGTCGCCTATAGCCGATGAACTGTTCTGTACTTCTGTTGAATGGCAAACCCTATCTTTGCCTTATTACCTAGCTTCTTTCTTAACACAAACCTTTGTAGTTGCCTTGCTAACTAGCTTCTATCTGTAATCCTGCGTGTTGTAGATTCACTTAATGCAGGAATCTGAATATACTTGTTTTTCTTTAAAATGGGGATCGTCTGAATTGTTACATATCTATCCTATCTATTTTCACCATGGACTCAAATTTTTATTGCATCATTGACTGGTGATGTTTTGAGCAGGATCATATTAACAACTGGAGGGAAACTGCACTTATGCTGACCTCTATTTTCTTTCTTGCTGCTGCAATATGGTTTATAGGTGAGTAATTATCGGTTTTTGATGATGTTTCCTGGAAAAGATCTGATGATAGATTCTTCTTTCTGTTCTTTTTCAAATTAGTGAAGCCTCCTTTAAGCGTGCCAATGTACTCAAAGCTAGAAACAGCGCATAACTTTTTCAAAGGAGACTGATTAGTAAAATGTTCCTATTTATTATTGGATTAAGAGTTAATGTCTACAGTTGTCAGGCAGCATCTCATCCCTGAAATTAAGCATGATGCAACTATATTTCCATGTGATCTCAGGGTGAAAATGTTTTCCTGTAGATTGCCTGTTTAGGATTAGAACATTCTTTGTTACTTATGGGATACTGTAAAGTCCAGATGCAGCATGATTTGCCTGATAAAAAGCTGAACCTTTTCTGATATCATTGTTATTTTAACGAACATTTTATCATTGTTGTCGTCTGACAGGTGTTTTCCTACATAGCATCGACAAGTCTAATGATGAAAGTCAAGTCTCTACAACCAGAATAGCCAATAGGAAGCCATTGCTTGATGACAATGGGGATGAGAGTTTTTCTGAAGTCTAAGTTCAGACCTGCATGCTAAAAAAAAACTTGCACATCCCGAATGTAAATAAAATTTTTAGTTTTATGGTAACTGTTTCCCCTAGTTATCGAAAGTTTTCTTGAGGTAGTCTCTGAAACCAGTATTTGAACCAAAAGAAAGAAATTTGGTGGCATTCTTTGAACCATTGCTCCAGTTGGCATCTACACCGGCAAATGATGAGATTGCTTGTAAAGAATCATGTGAAGGTAAGTTTGCAAATGGAATCAGTCTCCAAGGTGGAGAAAGAGAAGACATGATATCAGATGTATTTTGCTTGTCGATAAAGGTACTCCTTTCAGAATGTTACTTCTTTTTGTTCTACATTTTCTTTTTCTGATTTGAATATAATTAATTGTAGATATATCAACAAATTTATTAGTTACAGACCATATATAAATGTAATGGAACCGTGGGTGCATGCCAACTACCCTATTGTATTTGCATTCTTCCCCTCTCTTCTGATTGTTCGCAGATGTATTGTGAATGATATCTGGATTAGACCTTCGAAGTTTGATTATTGACTTCATTTGTTTTGTTAATTGAAGTAATTGCTCAAGGAACACCGCCCTTCTTCGGTCAAGGATTTTAGTTTGAAATTTTGGCAACACTTACTGAAACTTCTTTTGGATCATATATTTGAAAAGGTTTTAGGGTTCATGTTCCTGCTGATTTTTGGATGTAAAATATGCAGATCCCATTTTTTAATTTTCAAAAATAGGGAGAAAAAAAAGAAAAAAGGAAAGGCAGCAATAATGGATGTTGTTGCAATTAAGGATGGAAAAGAAACGATTATTCATCTACTACTTTGTTTGGTTGTTTGTTTTAGCTGTTGAAAAGAAAGCATCCCATGCAGCCATAAATACGAAGCGAAGGATTATTAATGGCAGAATAGTTTTCACGTGAAAGAAGATCCATTTCCAAACGAAAAGATCCCGACTCTAGTTGAAAGTGTGCACATTGGCCTGCGTCCTAGGGTCTTCCATGGAATTATAAAGTGACGTAGGTTTTCTTCTTCTAACATTGAATTAATTATATATATAATATACATACGTATACATAAATATATTATCTTATTGTATAACTTCGATATAATTACATGTGTTTGGAAAGGGTAAAACCAAAAAAAGAGGTTAACGAGAATTTTAAAGTTTACCAGTGAGATTAATAAAATAGTAAATATTTTTGGATAAATTTGATAATTCGTAAATTCATATAATGTTCGCGGTTAAAATAGTTTATATAAATTTTGTTATGTTTATAATTCACATTGTATATAAATTATTTTTCCTGGATCGAAATTAAGTATAATATTATTAAACCTATTTACATAAATAAAAAATTACCAAATAAATAAATAAATAAATAATCTTCTCATTCGCTTACATGATTTCCAATTTCAAAGCCATTAATTGTTAAGATTAAATTTAAAATACAGATTATTATTTTTTATGGTAAAGTTAAAAATCTTCGCAACCCAAGTTAATCGCTCGTCATGTTTCTATAGATTTAGTAAATGTCAGATAAATCAATGACTTAACTAATAAGTGTGAGTACCTTTAAAAACAATTATTTTAATTTGTTGAAAGTAACATATAAATAATTTTTTATACTAAAAAGATTTTTACGCATAGAATAGGAAGTAAAAACATCAAAACTATAACGTTTATTTAGACCAAATTACTGTGCAATTTACCCATTAATTGATATATTGTTATTATTAATTACCACACAAAATTATATTACAAAAACTAATCAACATATTTGAAAGCTCATTATGTATTAGGTCTAAAATACCAATTTAAGTTAAATCATACAAGATTTATGACTGGGTAATGATAGAGGAGAAAAAATTAATTAAAAATTATGCTTAAAAAAAGTAATAAGTAATTTTATAAATATAAAATTTAAATATATTTTTATTAATATTTTTTAAAACGTTAATCCTTTTAATAAAATATAGATGTATCAAAATACCCAATTGCAAAGTGTGCATGTTCAAAATTAGACCTAAGTACAGTGTCATTGTTTTGGGTAAAATCGAAAAAAAAAAATGCTCTTTTTTTTTCTTACATGTTGGAAATCAATTTTGGTCCCAATAAAAGTGAAAATTCTCGTGACAATTTCCCCCCCAACCCAACTAACAAATCCCTTTTGGCCTTAACCTTTGCTTTGCTTTTGCTTCTTTTAAATCACAAAAAAGAAAAAAAAAAAAAAAACAACGGTCGCGATTGTTTTCTTACAATTTCAGTTCCGCTTATATGTCTTGTCTTGTCTTGTCTTGGCTTCGTCTTTGGTTTTAAAACATTTCTCCCTCCCTTGTTTACCCTCGTTTGTAGGGCATTTATTATTTTTATTTCTTTAGCTGCATCTTCTTCACTTACACCGCCAACGCACTAGATCTTTTCTCAAACGCGTCTCCTTCCCGAGTCCTCTCCCACTAATTTCTCCACTGATTTATTTTTATTTTATTTTATTTTTAAGAAAATCCTTGATATAATATAATGATATATTATTCAAATTTCTTGAAATGTGTTGGCATTCTAAAACAAAAGAATCAGAAAATCGGAGCTTCCTCGAGACTTATTTTGAATTTCCACTGAAGTTTAAGGTTTTTAGCGACGAATTCTTGGTTAGCTCTTTAGTAAATAAAGAAAGCCCAAGATTGTAGAATATATATATATATATATTTTGTTTTTGTTTTCAATTTAGGTTGAAAGTCGATGTGGTTAGAAAATGCCGACGATTAGATTCCCAGCCAAGAAGAAAACTACGACCTTAACCGTTAGTTTTCTCTTTGCTTAAGCTGAAATTTACCATTCATTTTGTTGATTTTTTTTTTTCACAGCTTTCATTTCTTCTTGATCTTTGCTATTCTTTTTTTTAACAGGTTGCGGTCAAATGTAGACCGTTAACTGAGAGGGAGCGTGGTCGCGACATTGTTAGAGTAAAAAACAACAAGGTAAGCGATCAAATTTTTTTTCTTCTTCTACTTTTTTTTTTTTCCTTTTAAGTTTTGATTTGAAATCGTGAAAATGAGAACTTTGCGTCATTGAAGGAGGTGGTAGTGTTAGATCCTGATTTATCAAAGGATTATTTGGATCGGATTCAGAATCGAACGAAGGAGAAAAAGTATTGTTTCGATCACGCATTTGGTCCTCAGTCTACAAATTTGGTACGTCAATTCTTTTTTTTTTCTTTTTCTAAATTAAATTGCCTTTTTTTTTTTTTTTTGGAACTTGACGCTTAGAAGCTTTGTAGTTTTTGTCAATGGAAATTATAAGTGGAAATTTGAAAAGAACTTTAGATTTAAATTTAGTATAAATTATGTGATAGAGACCGTAAAAACATGATTTTTCATGATTGTGACTTAAATATGTGAACTTATCAAGTCTTTCTATTGGTATATATTATTTTCATAATATTTGTGACTACCAATCCCGAATTCGGTCACCCCTAGTTTATGTTTCCAAATGGACCACTATTTTAGTCAAGAAACAGTTACTAAAATGGGAAAGAAATACAGAAAATGCGAAGATGATTACAATTTTTGTTGACAATGTAATTTTGATGGATATAAATTTCTTGTAATTTCTATTGGCTGCGACTGCAATTTACGATCGTGCGCTCATTTGTTGATTTCTGTGAAAGAAGGCTTGGTCTAGAGGTATATTTAGGGCTCCTATGGTTCATGTTTTTTTGTTTTATTTTATGTTTAATTTTCACCGCATTGGACTGATATAAAGTCTAGCTTAAAGAATAATAAGAGGTGATAATTTGAGTTAACTGGAACTTGGTTAGTTTTATATTCACATTATCATGTTATTCACTAAATCATGATGAACAAAGTACAGTTTGTTTTCTCCTCTTATTTTCTGTAATTAACAGAAGGCCATTCAAGCACTCACATTTCGATTTGGTTTATATAATGATCCTTTTATCTAACTTGGCTCTTTATATCCAGGATACCTACCTAAAATGTATAGCTACTATAATCTCAGGAGTTGTACAAGGTCTTAATGCAACTGTGTTTGCCTATGGTTCAACCGGAAGGTAACAAAGAGATGTATTGGCATTGCTATATTCTCATAATCAACCGATCATCAATTTAATAAATTCCACAGAATATTAAAGATTTGCCCAAGTTTTTTTTTTTTTTGATAATATGGTCAAGGGTGTCCCCAGGCTTTGCATGGGTCTAATCCCCTATTTTGGTGATCATTTTGCCCAATCAACCTAAATTCTTTTTACTGAGCAATTAAGTATGTTTGCGCAATTATCTAAAGCTTATCTCTTGAGATCTTTCAATTTATATATCAGTCTTTCACTTATAAAAGTTTGACTCTATTATGCATTTAGCAGTGGTAAAACTTATACGATGGTTGGGACACAACATGATCCTGGACTCATGGTTCTCAGTTTGCACACAATTTTCGATCTTATTAAAGGGGATAAGAGCTCTGACGAATTTGAAGTTACTTGTTCCTATCTTGAAGTCTACAATGAGGTATGAAATAGATTTTTACCAAAGAAACTTTTTACTTCCCGGTTCTCATAATATATTTAATTTTTTTATTAGATATGCTATTGAAATTTCAATTTCTAATGTTTTTAGGTTATATATGATTTACTCGAAAAATCATCAGGTTCTTTGGAACTTAGAGAGGATCCTGAGCAAGGAATAATTGTTGCTGGGCTAAGATGTATTAAGGTTCAGCCCCTTATTCATCGATTTTGAGCTACTGAACACAATATATTAAATCTGAGTGTTGCTTGGCATGCAAAACGTTAATTTCTGTCTGTACGTTGGAGTGGGTCTTTATTTATCAAAGTTGGAGAAGAGCCTAAACGGTACATTTGAAGGATCCTTCTTTCCATCTCCTTAAAGAAATTTTAATCAGACAGTGTATTAAGTAATTCTTTTATGCTTAAGCTAGAAATTATATAGCTATGTTACGTGATATTTTTTATCCTTTTGTTTTTTATTAATTTTGTTGTTAAATTTAAGTATGACCTATTTTGTTTTTTTAGTTTAAATATAATCAATAGAATGTAATAATAAAGTATAACCGATAAAAAGAAGCAGCATTCATGTTGTACTATCAAACATATTTTTAATCATTCTTTACTTTAGTGGCAAGACAATGCAAATTTCCTGTGAGAGGTGAATCGATATCTTCTGTTTAAGATGGTATGTAATTGTTCTCTATTGTGGTAGTGATTCAATATGGCTTTCCTAAGTTTGTTTTGGATTTATGGCATTTTAGGATGCCTAATAGTACAAAGTGACTTTTCTCATCTGTTTTGAGTTCTTATTAGGGGTATTTATTTTTTTAATGCTTCACTGAAAATATGAGCTTTCAATAAGCATTTAAAGTAGGGGCTTAGCTACCTCCATTTTGTAACTCTTCCGCTTAAAAGAGAAAAGAGATAATATGTGTTTTCATTAAGTATCCAGCAACCTAGGAACACATGCAGTTTTATGGTTTTTATTTTTGGTACTCTTTTGGTGGATGAAACTCATATGTTCGGAATTTTCTTCTATATAAATTATTGATGTTCCTACTTCGCATCCATTTATCAATCAATGTTCTAGTTTGTGGGTGAGTGCTATGATCTTGATGCTTGGTGGTCTTTGTTGGTTTCTCCCTCATCAGGTTCATTCAGCTGATAAGATTCTTGAGCTTCTAAATTTGGGGAATAGTCGAAGAAAAACAGAGAGCACAGAGGCTAATGCGACATCATCAAGGTGAGTAGGCATTAGTTGAATATCACTTTTCTTATAATGTATTATTCCTCTTTATTTTGGGTTTTCTCTAATGTATCTTACTTTCGTAGTTTTCACACTTTCAAATGTTATAGAATTCCTTTACAAGAATGGTATTGTATTTTCTTGGAGCACTTTCAATTTGTTGTGACCTTTTACATAATCTCATATAAAGTTGTCTTCATCCAACTAGGTCGCATGCAGTGCTGGAGATTACTGTGAGAAGAAAACAGAGAAACAAATATAAAAATCAAGTCATGCGAGGAAAACTTGCACTTGTGGATCTTGCTGGCAGTGAACGAGCTTCTGAGACAAACAGTGGGGGCCAAAAGCTGAGGGATGGAGCTAACATTAATCGTTCACTTCTTGCTTTAGCAAACTGCATCAATGCTCTTGGGAAACAACAAAGGAAGGGTCTTGCCTACGTTCCATACCGCAATAGGTATATTTTAGTAGCTGTTGTAGGTAGCTATAGTAGTCTGAGTCCCAACTGATGCTGCTATTGGTAATTTTGCAGTAAACTAACAAGGATACTTAAAGATGGTCTGAGTGGTAACTCTCAGACAGTGATGGTTGCTACAATATCTCCGGCAGATAATCAGTATCATCACACTGTGAATACCCTGAAATATGCGGACAGGGCAAAGGAAATAAAGACGCACATCCAGGTGAGGCTGAATATAGCCTTTTGGGAAGACATCATTCATACGTCCCTAGAACATAAGATTGCGTAGTGTCATGGGGGTTACTTTTTATTTTATTTATTTATTTTAATGCTTATGCAAATTCTGATCAATTCTTCATGTAACTCCCTTCTTTATGCTTATGCTTGTAACTCCTTTTCTATGATAGATTATGCATCATTTTTTTTTCCAGTTTTCTTGCTGTATTTCCCCTTTCTTTCTTTTATAATGCTTTATTATTAAATGCCTTACTGTCTTTTGTTTTTTCAGAAAAATATTGGCACAATCGATACACATGTATCAGATTATCAGCGAATGATTGACAGTCTTCAGGTAAGCTTTTCGATGGAATTTCATTGAGGTTATATTATTAATTGCAATCTCATTTGGTGTAATATCGTGTTGGTCATGTAGATTGAAGTTTGCCGATTGAAGAAAGAACTAGCAGAAAAAGAATCACAATTGAGTGTCAAACCAACAGAAAAGGCTGCAGATGATGAATTGTCTTGGTTAAACGTTTTGAGCCAAGAAATCAGTGAAAATGTTCAGGAACGTATAAACTTACAGAAGGCACTATTTGAACTTGAGGAAACCAATCTTCGAAATCGTACTGAGCTTCAGCATCTTGATGATGCTATTGCAAAACAACCGGTTAGATTTTGAGGCTGCCGCTTTGCAACTTCTTGCCTATAATTAATGAGTTGTGCACTTAATTTACGTCTTTCCTTCCTTTGATGATTTCTTTATCATGGAAAATGGCAGTTTTCTCTTTTTCCTTGACAAAATCCTTTGAATTATGATACCAAAATAGAAGTGAACTACAGAATGTTTTGATTTATTAGTACTGGCAAGCTATCCAGTTGTCCACCCACCTACTGACCCAATGCCTTCAGATGTCTTAAAGTGTACCCTGGCCAAAAGTAATAATAAAGATGACAAGCTTTCTGTTTCTTAAGTTTCTTTTCTCCCCTTTGCTTGGCTGTCTTGTGGTACGTAAGTACGAGTTGGTGAGTGGATTTACTTTATATCATTTTTTGATATTTGGTTTTTTAACCATGTAAATAGGCTTTTGAAAAGCACAGTGCAGTTTCTGAAGCTCTGAGAGTAAGGAGGCAAGATATTCTCGATAACATCCGTGACAATGATGAGGCTGGTGTTAATTACCGAAAGGTAAACTTTGCTGCTAAGGAAGCTTTATATGGTTACAATCTCTTGCTGCTTTTAATCATGTCAATGATTAATCTTCTTATAGGAAATTGAAGCGAATGAAAAGCATCGCCACGAACTTCAAGGTATGATTGAGGAAGCCATTAGTAACAATGGCAATAAAACCTACTTGCGCATACTCAGTCAATACAGGCTCCTGGTGAGTGGACAGTATATACCTATTATAGCCATTTGGAATTTTTGACTTTTGGTATCTATCTATTATCATCTGATGACGATATCTATCTATAATTGCTAATTTCTGCTTTATGCAAAGGTGAAGACAGCTAACAACTCAAGATGGTGAAACAATTGCTTATGCCATCAGTCTCATAGTTTTCTTTGTATTTATGCAGGGGATGGCTAATACTGAGCTCCAGTTTGAAATGGCAATGAGAGATCAAATAATTCACAATCAAAGAGAGGCACAAAGAAATCTTTGGAACTTGCTCATGGGGCTGGGACTTGATGAGAAACAGATATTGGACCTTGCAGCCAAGCAGGGAATAACAATCGAAGATTGGACGATGACGCGCTATCTAGGGCTTTCAAACTGGGAGCAGTCACCCAATTTGGCATCTGGAGGATATGGTCCTCTCAGTTATGGTCTTTCTATCAACCAATGGCATTCAAGATCATCTTGCATCTACCAGAACTATCAACATGTTGCTTCAAAGTCATTTTCTAGAGGGTGCTGGGATCTGTCTCCTACTTTTTGCAGGGAGGAGCACCATAGTTCCTACTACCTACTAGCTCATGATAACTCTCCACGTGTCAGGTTTAGGAGGAGTAGTGATAACTGGGTTGCTGGTCATCCAATTTCCTGGTTTGGCACTCCTGATAAGCTTCCTCAAGATTTGCGGAAATCATACCCAGGGCTGATAAGTCCCACTTCGTCACGCAATGAAAGCTATCTATCAGCTCGAACTCTCAGTGCAGATTTTGGACAGGGGCAAAAGGTAGGATTCTGTCATTGGTTTTTTTCTCTCGTGTTTAAAGTTACATTAAATGAAATATATAGAACACTAATAGCTGAATCTTCTCTTACATAAGATCTTGTTATCATACTCATTGGCGACTTGGCGTAAATTTTTTAAACTTAGATATCAGATTTATTTTTTCTTTGCCACTACTCGTTTTCAGACTTTTGGTCTTAGCATACTCTCTGTTGCACAGGACATTACGGGGCAAAACCTGAATGGCAAGGTTCCTCACGGTGGAATGAGTAGCAGCAGCGACCAAGACATGTTCAAAGGAGCAATAGTCAGTCATGGTAGGTCAGCCAATGGTTTTTTGGGATTTGTCCCATCCGAACAAGGTTTTGGTAAGGGCAACTCAAATCTTAGTGTCCAAAACTCCGACCTCTCCAATCATCCAAGCCTTTCTTGCATTCCTTCATTGACTTGCCCAAAAGCCCTAGAAACTTAAGCCTGTATCCCTCCATTTTTGTATAGTCCTCTTGTATTTTGTACCCTTTGATCTTTCTTTCTATTTTTGTTTTATTTTTTTTGCATTCTTTTCTCCCCCAATGTACATACACGAATTAATCTATGAAAACTGGCTTTAGGAGGAATTGGTAGGTGAATTCTTTGTTTCCAATGTGGAGAGAAGAGGGTTTTAATACGGAATGTTAGTTATTTCAGTATCAGTACGTTTCATAGCAGAAACATGCTATCAATTTGTTCAGTTAAATCCCCTGCACGCTTAAACGTTACAAAATGGCAAGCAAAATTGCCACTACTAACTTGTTTGTAATGTTAAATGCTCATTTTATTTATTTGACGAAATTGAGACGGTAATCATTAGTCATCTGTTGGTAGAGAGAGTATTGGATTTTTAGTTTTAGTATAAAGGATCATATCAGTTTTAAGGTTAAGATGAATCGGTTCTAGTATCGTATTGTTTCATTTTTTATTGGTTCATATTGGTTTTACTTGCCTATACCGGTCAACGTCAATTTGTATTGATTAGTATAAGATGATGATGTTTTTTTTAAATTTTTTTAGAACTCATTTATTTTTTAAATCAATTTTAAAATTTTGTGCTTATATTTTTTCATAATTTTATTTAAATAAAATTATATTCATTAAATTAGATTATAAAACTTAATTGATAATAATCACTATATTTTTAAATTTATTTTATTTATTTGTGGTTTAAAAGTTTTAGATATTAAATATTTAATAATTTTAGAATTTATATTTGTATAAATACTTGCCTATACATATATATGTAGTTGAAGTATATTTATGCATATGTATAATATATATTTTATTAAAAAACTTGAAAATACGCTAAATGTTATATCCACATAAAAAACCTTTAGGATATTTTGATAATAATTGTAGTTATATACTTACAATATAATCTAAAAGCTTGCATAGAAGCGAAGGGGTTACTCTCCAACACTAGGCTCTTTACCTTTTATTATGTTTATATTATCTCTCTCAACTTAAAGGGTAGATACTAATTTGAGCTTATTACAAGCCAGTTTATTAAAAGATAAAAAGATCAATTTGTACATCAATAATTGATGCTATTTATCGAAATCAACAAGCCATATGTTCGCAATTGAAAAATCGTTTGAGTTTTCAAAAAAGCAAGCATATTTCAATCAACCAAATCTCATGTACCCTATTCCGCGTCAAATACTAAATTTTAGGCATTTAACTTTTAGGCTCTCCACTATGTTTTTAGACACTTTATTCTTTTAGACTTTCTATTACCTTTTCAAGCACTTTACCTTTTAGGTTCGTCATTGCCTTTTCAAGCTTACTATTTGTCTTTTTAGGCTCTCCATCATTTTTTTTAATTCTTCGATACCTTTTCAAATACTTGATCCAGGCTTGTCACTTTTTCAAGCTCACTATTATTTTTTTAAACTTGCAGAAGACTTTTTTTTTTTGCTTGAATGCTTCAAGGCAAATATATCGTCAAAAACTTTTTTCAACTTTAACGTCTTTTTAAGAAGTTATTTAAAGCTCGGTAGATATTGAGCTAATAAGCTATAAGAACATCTAGCTAGAATTAGCCTTACGCAATCGATGACTTACTTTATATTATAAAATAATCTTTTCTAATAAAGTCGTGCGTCAGAAGTTAATAACAATAATTAATTTAATAAAATGGTATTTTCTTCAGGCCTAAACTCTTTACTCTTTACTTTTTATTCTATTTATATTATCTCTCTTAACTTTATGCAAATATTAACTTAAGTATCAGAGCACGAGCCGAAATATTAACTCCAGTATCATTTGTCTATTTTTATGTTGCGGGTTTCTTTGTAAAAAAATTACTATTAATTTAAACATAACACTATATATATGTTAAAAAATATTTAAAAAATATTAATAAAGTAAAGATGATATATCAAAAATACATGATATCTCCATGTACAACAAGTATGGTACGTTCACGTAACTACTTTAATCAAACGTTAGCGATCTCAAAATATATATAACAAAAATCGTGATTGTGTTTAGGATCTTATTCAACAGACAACCTCCTAATAATCTTTTAGTATATGGCTGATGTTCGATTTTTTCCCCCTATAAAGCAGAGACTAAAAACATCTGACGGCTGAGCGGTTAGTTTCCTTGACTCTTCAAAACCTTAAACCCTCCCCAAAACTCTTTTCGTTAAAATCCCCAAAAAATATGGCGACAGAAGCAACAACAACCACGGCAACGACAACCGAACCTTTCAAGCCCTACACTCTTTCCCAAACACTAGCCGTCCACAAAAATGCCATCTCCTCTGTCAAATTCTCCTCTGACGGTAGCCTTCTCGCCTCCTCCTCTGCCGACAAAACCCTCCGCACCTACTCTCTCTCCCCCACCGCTTCCACTCTCACTCCTATCCATGAGTACTCCGGCCACGACCAAGGTGTCTCCGACGTGGCCTTCTCCTCCGACTCCCGGTTCCTCGTCTCTGCTTCCGACGACAAAACCCTCCGACTCTGGGATGTCCCCACTGGCTCCTTAATCAAAACCCTCAACGGCCACACCAACTATGTCTTCTGTGTCAACTTTAATCCCCAATCTAACATGATTGTTTCCGGTTCTTTCGATGAAACTGTGCGTGTCTGGGACGTGAAAACTGGCAAATGCTTGAAAGTTCTGCCGGCTCATTCTGATCCTGTGACAGCCGTTGATTTTAATCGAGATGGGTCCCTTATTGTTTCGAGCAGCTATGATGGGCTTTGTAGGATTTGGGATGCTGGAACCGGGCATTGTATGAAGACTTTGATTGATGATGAGAATCCTCCTGTTTCTTATGTTAAGTTTTCTCCTAATGGGAAATTTATTCTTGTTGGGACTCTGGATAATACCTTGGTAAGTTCTGAATTTTGGGTCTTTTTTATTCTTTTTAATTTCTTTTAATCTATGTTAAAAAGTTCTGATTTTCCAAGGTTAGATTGAGGGTTTTGTGTGTTGTTGGTTTTTCAAGGTGCTATATTTATATAAATTTAAACTAGTTTGAGGCAATTTTGAGGTTGCTTAGGCCGGAAATTAAAGAGCTGCGAAAACTTTATAGTACTTTCGCAGCATCATCTATCAGATTATCTCCTTCTAGTTTACTTTAGTTCATCAGGTTTTTTTTTTACTCCCATATTCAAGTTTATTCTCAATGAGATAGCATTTCAACATATTTATGTTTTATATGTCTATGCATTAATGATGTTCAGGACATTCTGCTAATACTTAATACCCCTTTTTAGAATGCTGTTTTTATTTGAAAAACAGAGTTGTTCTTAATCCTTAGATGAGTTTGTACGTTTATCCCTGTTTCCTCTTCATCAGATAACCATAAATATTGGCAACTTAATAGAATTGTGCTTACTCTAGCCTTGTTAGCTATGGAATCACTGAATGACTTGTTTTTGTCAAATAATATCTTACTAGCTGCTATTGAAAATCATTCCTTGCTGAGAAAAATTGTTAGGTTATGTCTTAGTAATATTTATAAATTGGACACCCTAAGAATTGTTAATTTGTAAATACTTGACTCATTTGCAATGCAATTTCATCCTTTCTATGTTTCCTTGCTTATAAATGTACCCTCACATTTAATTTTAGGTGCTTTTGCATTTGGAAACAATCTGGTTTAGCGATTTGAGTTTTTTCTCCCCTTATCGATTGACTTTACTTGTAGCTGATAGAAGGGAGTTCTATATTCAGTTTCAAAGTAAAAAATTTATCTTGTATTGTTATCTTATTCGTCGGGTTTCTTTTTTTATGTGCCGATTAAGATGGCTTTGAAGTAGTTTTTGATGTTCTGAGAATGTGTAATTAGGTTTTCATAGATTATTCAAATATTTGGTGTACTTTTTCTTATTATTACGTTCTTTCTGCAGAGGCTTTGGAACTTTGAAACTGGGAAATTTTTGAAAACTTACACTGGCCATGTGAATTCAAAGTTCTGCATTTCATCTTCTTTCTCTATTACGAATGGGAAGTATATTGTTAGTGGCTCTGAAGATAACTGTGTATACTTGTGGGAACTTCAGTCCCGGAAGATAGTTCAGAAGTTGGAAGGTCATACTGATGCGGTTATATCAGTTGCATGTCACCCCACTCGTAACATGATTGCATCGGCTGCACTTGGCAATGACAAGACTGTGAGGATCTGGACTCAGGAGAAGGAATGATCTGCTTCTAATACCAGTTGTTTATGTTCCGAGTTGGGATGCTGGTTAAGATTTCAATTTAAGCGTTAGACCAACTTGCTTGTGCAGATGAAATGTGCATTTTTCTGGACCAGTTGCTATTTATCATAACAACATTCTTCCGTTTACCTTAATTTGACTGATGATCCCCTTGCAGCCTGTGTATCCAAGAACTACCTTTTGAGATGTGTTCAAATTTGTTTCTTTGCAAAATTTTTCTCCTTTGGGGGTCATTAGACTCTAGTACTTTCTAATGCATTTGTTTGTCCATAATTATTAAGTAGTATTTATGCATCTTTCGACTTTTAAGGGCAAGATTACCCTCCTTTCTCTCTCTCCCATTCCATGTTAAATGCTCCATTTAATTAGTTAAAAGAATTCCATTTTCTGCACTGACTTCATTTTTGGGGAAATTTTAACCAAGAACTCCTTGAGGAAACAAGAGATATTTTTCAATAACCAGGAAATTTCCTTTTCCTTGTAATGACAACTATTTTGGGGGTCCTTTTAGCAATGGAAGCTCTTTGATATAAAAAATAAGTCTTGGAATTTATACATTCCCATATGTTTGTCATTACTCTTGCAGTTAGATTCCATTTACTTCTGTTAGTATTACAAGTGCTTTTATTGTGCTAGAGGAGGGATTGGAGGAGAGTGCATTACTTCAGGGGCATGTTGCTAAACTTTGATTTAGTAAATATAGTGCTTTATTGCTATTCAAAATGTGGAAGAATATACTTTAAATAGCATTCTCCTCCAATCATATGCTTTAATTAGCATTCTGAATACTTGCAGTAGCCTAAATGTTGTCAATGAAGGCAGGCACCTGCATTCTTTGGCTACTGAAGTGGCTTCTGATATTGAGGGAGGGCTTCAGGTGTATTGGAACTCTTTGAGCATTTGTGGACTGAAGAAATGTACGTGCTTGTTCATATTTGCCTCACGGTGCCCGGTCTTAACTGCTTGCAATCATGCTGGGTTTCTAGAGAGAAGGGATAAGAGTATTTCAATAAGAACATCAAGGGACTCGGGGCTGGTTCTTGAACGACAGAAATATGCTTGCTTGACCTGTATGCAAGGAATAGACACCTTAGAAAGGCAAAAGAGTTTTAAGGAAACGCATTGCGAATTGCGACCGTGATTATTTCATTGGAGCTCCTTTTGGCATTCATGCAAAGTCTATGAAGTAGAACTTGGAAGAGAAGTTCCAATCAAGCTTTTCAGATGGAACCCGTTGATGCAGCCTCGTAAGAAAACCTAGCACATATGTACAACGCAAAGCCAGTTCAGGGGCGTGGTAAGGCTGAGATTAGGAAGTTGATCAGGCAACAAAAGGGACTAGGCAGAATTGCAGATTGGAGCTGGATTGAAATGGATAACGTGGTTCATGTTTTTTAAGTTGATGATGCAACTCACCCTCAATCTTAATCCGCAACTCAACTTTGAAATGAAGGAGCTGGGCAAGGTACCTTGACATCTGAATGAAGGTACTATAGATGATAGCCTACTATATGATGCTCAAGAGGAATGTCAGGAATTGGCAACCTTTAGTTTGCTATTGGAACTTTAAAACGCTCTTTTTATTGTTTTTTTTTTTTTAACATTTTGAATTATTTCTTAACATGCCATAAAATCATAATATTAATTGACAAAAATTCGTAGGTAAGTAAATTTGAATAGAATGACTTGGAAAATAATTGAATTACAAAATGTAATTGTGTTGGGAGAGGGAAGAATTAACAAAAGAAAAAGAGTTGCTGCTGGAACTTGGTTTCAAAATGGGACCTTGTCTATGTTGTTGGATACCCAACAACACTGTAAAATCGCCGAGAAAACAGGAAAGGAGGTAGAAAAGACGAGTTTGGGCACTATACGTTACGACGTAAATAAATCTAAAAAATATATATATAAATAATATAATCGTAATATAAATATATTAAAATTAGTATAACGTTAATTATTAAAAAATAAAATTTAAATAAATATATAATATTTTAAATATAATTATAATATATAAAAATAAATGAATTTAACATGAATCCACAACTTGAGTCTAAAAATATTGAAAAAAACTTAGGTCCTTGAGGAGTTGGACACTAGATAAGACAAATTAGTGTTCCAAACATGATTTAGGACAATGATGTGCTTAGCTTAGCCAGGTTGTCCTAACATGGTACCAAGCTAACAACTAAGAATAATGTAACACAAAAACGACGAAAGAAAAAATCTAAAAACAAGTGGGACTACCTCTGGGTAATGTAACCTCAGTGCCCCATTCGTGCAGATTGATTAAACATCCATCTAATTTAACCCGAAATAATAATATTACTAATAATGCTATCAAATTCTTGATTTATTTTTTATTTGATAGAAAAATATTATCCAAAGATATGGATCTAGGTCTTCAATCTTGGATTAGTACCTAATCTAAAGTGGGGCCACCTATTTTTTTTTTTAATGTCTGTTCTTAAGGAACTTTGATACCTTTTCCACTAAACGTCATATTACTTGCTCATGATTAAACAAGAAAAATAAGAGTAAACTAAATTCTATTCTTTCTCTGTAAATTTCAAAGATTTTTACTTTTACTTTTATCTCTTAGATTACAATAGAATTCAATACGTATAAATAACATAATTCAATTACTTATAAATATATACATATTTATGTATGTGTTAATATTGATATTTGATGAAAAAAAAAGTATCTGAATTTATACTTTTATTTAGAAAGTAAGATATAATTATATTGTCCATATTCTAAGAGATATGAGCAATAGACTAAGTTTATATGAGCAATAGACTAAGTTTATCTTTTTATTTAGAGTTACCTTAATAATTTACGTCAAAGGTGGTTAATGTATTTTTCAAAAAAACTTCAAGATAAGAGGGTGCTTTTAAAATTAAAAAAAGTAAATATATTTTCAATCAAATTTCAGAAGTTAAGTGCCTTTTATCCTAATCTAAATTAGCAAGAGCTCCGGCAAGTGAACATGGTTTATTACTGTGGAATGAAGGGTTGTTTTTTTCCAAATTACAAGCTGTAATCCTCCAATCCATGTGGAACAATTTACACACGATTTGATTCAAATTGAAGCAAAAATCAATTTACCCAGAATTTCGCACAAGAAGTTTATTGTAGTGTGTAGAGTTGAAAAAGTTATAAATTTGTTAAGTCAGTTAAGCATGCCGCATGCACAACTCATAATAGGATTTTATCAGAAAAGTTTAACGGACCACATTAATATCGAGGAGGACATGCGAATGCCTCGGAGCCCCTCGTTAGCCACATTGCCTGGCTTAGAAGTAACCAGACTTCAAGGCAAGATGGTCCATACATCTACTACCTGCTCTACTCTCAATCAGGGGTCAACACGTGGTGCACAATGGATTGCCATAAGGTATAAAGAGCCCTCTCTATGGTTCATCCAATAAGTCCCTCGAGATGCCCTCAAACATCCTCTCCTCTCTTTTGTGGTTTCAACTCCTTTTCTATCTTTTTTCCATTAAACATTAACTTGACTCTCGGACGTTCGTCGAAAGCTCAGCTTTGACACCCTCTAATTTTATTTCGTCCTTGTTGATCCATCCAAAGTCTCCTTAACTCCAATACTATGCTCCAATGAGTTTGGATCACCTAATAGTCCCAAATGGACCATCAACAAAATTAAATTGACCATTCTTTATAAAGTTTTTACAGAGATTTATAATGGAAAGAGCAATATAAATCTAAATTATTTGATTACGAGGCAAACTTAGGACTTCCTCTAATTAATATTGACAATTGTGAAAGGAACACTAATTTTAATAGGAGTACAAAATCAATTTTCAAATTGATAAATGACCTTAGTTAACAGTCTTGAATTTGCACATGTTTATTGTTTGAAACCAAAAGAAGAACTTATGATTCTTCTAATTTCTTGTAATTTATCCATTTTAACCATGTTTTTTTTATCATATATATATATACACGCATATGTAGTTTTAAAGCTTAAACAAATCTAGCTTTGTATCTCCTATAGATATTTTGCTTTCTTTCTTTCTTTCTTTCTTTTGAATTAATTTTAGGTGAGTGGATTGGCAATTGAATTAATTAATGGGCACAAATTTATGAAGATCAGCTGGTGGTTGCCTGCAATCTTTTGTACCAAATTATAGCACGAATCTTGGGGACTCCCACCAATCAAGTAATCTCCTTTGTAGTTAGGAGCATTAACAAAATTTCATTATCTTTAATGATAAGAGTTTTTTTTTGATAGATTGATGATAGTTTTTTTTTTTTTTTCAATTATACAAGTGAATTAAAATGTTATTATTTTTCTTACTTTTTTAATTAAAATTTTATTTTTATTATAATCTAAAGACATATGTTATTGTTATAATCTTATTTGTCGAGTCTAATAATTCTACTGTTAATATATATAATAAATCCAGTTCAAATCTCATTGTCTATATGATTTCATTCAATGTAATATTAATTTATTTTTCTTTGAATTAAAAAATAAATTTTATATTACTTTGTTGATTTGGATTAGTTACTGGTTTTTTTTTTAGTAAATGTATGTTAAAGGTTGTTTGATTGTAAATTAAAACCTATCCAGTCATATATATTAATTACGAGTAAATTGATTAATTAGCTAATCATAATACCTTGCCCTATAAGAAATAAATTAAAATTACATTTTTCAATATAAATCTCTTGTTGGATTTCAAGACATTTTCCCCAATATTATATGATGTTTAAAGGAAAATGTGCAAGTTTTTGAAAACATGAAAATGACAATGTAATTTCACTATAATCTCAAAGGATTTTTTTCCTCGTAATTTAATTCTAAATCCCATGTTTCATTGCAAAAATCTCATATACTTTTTTTCTGATTTTTTTTTTTTAGAATTACGTCAAACAAATATATTAAAATGATTCAACAGTGTACTAATTAGGTTCCACGTTGGATTGGAAGAACCTCTCTCTCTATATTTATAGAGGAAGAAGATTTTCTTATACTAATATAAAATTAATTATTTTTTTATGACTATATAATTTCATATACGACTTATATTTTAATAAATTGGCTACTAAAATTTAATACTATAACTATATTCATTATGCATGTAAAAGTATTTTATAATATTAGTTTAGAATAATATTTTTTTCAATATTTATATTTAACGGTTTAAATTTTTTTATATCGAATAAATAATTATATATTTTTAATTTATTCGAAATTTAACATGTGTAATTTATGTGGATAGCATATGAAATCAATTAATAATTTTAAATAAAAATAAATCATAAAATAATTTAATTTTATATTAATATAAATAGATGTTTTTCATATTAATATATATTATAACAAGGTCAGCATCTCGGTCAGGATATGGTTAATTTCACAGTTGTTTTCGGAGAAAATTAGCCTCTGGGCTTTTTTTTTTTTTTTTGGTGAATCTGATGAGTTTATCTTACTAGAGAATTTGACATGTGAGTAACGCAATGGAATTTTTTCTGTTGGGAATAATTGTGATGGTTTTCACGCCCTGGTTTAGATGTGAAATGATGAGGTTAACTACAGCGCAGGGTACGGAAGCTTCGATTATGAGCAGCACCGGCCGATAAAGCGTTGTTGTCCGCGATAGGCCTCATTTTATAGGCTATAATTGTTAAATAAATAAAATAACAGTTGAAAACCAATATTATATAAAAAAATTAAAATGATAGGGATTGAGATGACTAATTCAATACTTATTTCAGTTCTTCCTAGCTGGCGAAGTGAGAGAAAATATATTGTTTCTTTTCTTTCTGGCCGTTGATTCGCAATCTCTCATTGGATCAAATTGGGATTATTTTATTATTATTATTATTATTTTTTTTTTTTGGCAGTGTCCACGATCTCCATCTCAAGTTGAGAGGGCAACAGCCCTGAATTGAATAATAGTTTCTTGGTAACGACAAATTTTTCAATCGTGGGTTAGACAGGAATTGATGGATCCAACACAACAACTATAAGAGGTCTGTTTCCAGTTTTTTTCTTCGGCCACTGCAGAAAGAAAAAAGATAGCTGATAATAATTGCTGCAGTTTTATTGTTATATATTAGTAGAAAAAAAATAAGAAGGTAATCCTTGCGTCTTAAGTTTTCAAACTTTTCTTGTTCAATTTCTTGTAAGGTCTAAAAAGCTGAGTTTTAATTGTTTGCATCAATTCCCAAATTTTTTGGTGTTAATTTCTTCATGTTTAAAGTTTTTCCAGGATAATCTGATTCATATCTGGCCAAACTATGGACTCTTCGTCGGCTAAATGGTTATCTGAATTGGTAAGAACTTTATATTTCCTCCATGTTTGTGATTATATTTATTTGTTTTAACTTTTTTTTTTTTAACTTGGGGTTTTGAATTTTCCAGGGAATGGATGAATACAACATAATCCACCAATGCCACATGAACTCGTTACCTGAACTCACCAGCGCAGAAGACATAATAGCCACCGCCATGGTCGGGGGGAACTTCAAGCAATCATTCTCTTCCGAAAGCTACTCATCTTACCCTAATTTAGACGCCAAAAACGCCACCACTTTTAGTGGTTCATCGATTGAAACTCCTGCTCAGAGGCCTTCGAAACACCTCAAGGCTAGCAGTAGTTGGAACTCTACACATAAATCTTCCGCTCCAACCTCTCAAATCCTTTCTTTCGAGAATTCGACTTCACTGCAGCCGGCCAGCTCTCACCAGTTTTATAACATTGACAACGCTGTGAAGCCTAAAGACGAGACGGTAACTTCAGGAAATATGAACTTTTTACCTTTGATGACAAATGGTCCTTACGAGAACACAAATTATGCACCCAAAATCAATCATGGAAGCAAGAGGACTTACTCAATGACTAGAAGCCCTTCGCTTGCTCAAGATCACATAATGGCTGAGAGAAAAAGAAGAGAGAAACTTAGCCAGCGTTTTATTGCTCTCTCAGCAATTGTTCCTGGCCTCAAGAAGGTGACATATATCTTTCTTCATAGCATTGTAATGTTTTTCTTTGTTATTATAATTTTTTTAGAATTCTTTGACTAAACCCAGAATTTTTGTTTATAGATGGACAAAGCTTCAGTTCTTGGGGATGCTATAAAGTACGTGAAACAGCTTCAAGAACGAGTAAAAGTGCTGGAGGAGCAAACCAAGAAGAGAACAGTGGAATCCGTAGTTTTTGTGAAGAAATCCCAGCTATCGGCCGATGATGAATCGTCTTCATGTGAAGAAAACTCCGAAGGCCCTTCATCTGATGCAGCACTTCCAGAAATTGAAGCTAGAGTCTCAGATAACGATGTTCTCATTCGAATCCATTGCGAGAATCAGAGAGGTTTCGTCTCGAAAATACTAAGCGAAATCGAGAACCTCCATCTATCTGTTGTTAATAGCAGTGTCTTGCCTTTTGGAAATTCCACTCTCGACGTGACCATAATTGCCCAGGTAATTAACTAGAACAAGAACAGCTTTTACATTCTTGAGAGCTTTTAATCTATATTCAAACTGAATTCAACATAACAATGAAAATCAACACCATTTTTTCTATTTGCAGAAAGATTCTGAATTCAACATGACAGTGAAAGATCTTGTTAAGGACTTTAGAGCGGCTTTATTGAAGTTCATGTGATATCCTAGAAGAAAGGCCATCCAGAAGGCTAGCTTCATCAGTTTCTGCATAATTGATTCTTAATTTCCATAAATACATTTAAGTTAATTAATTTTCCTCCCCCCCCCTTCAAATCTTCGAAGGGAAACCAAGGCTCTCATAAATATCTCCATTTTTTGGACCAATCTCTGATTCCCAAAAACTTGTTTTGCCTTTGAGGTTCAAACCAATGCGGGGTTTTTCATCTATACTTTCTTTTTTTGCGTGGTTTCAACTGATGACGACCACGTTCATTTCCCCCGATGCAAATGATATAAAGGCTTAAAAATTCACTGATTTTGGTTTCTTAGAGAGAGCTTAGAGATTTCATTAATCTTTACAATATATTATTAATGAAATCTCTCCCTTCTCTGTGAATTTACTCAAACATGGTGTTTTTATTGATATTGGTCTATGTTTTATCCACAATGGTGAAGAGCCAGCAGTTTCCCTCAGAATTGGGTCTGGGTTTTTTTTTTTTTTTTTTTTCAGGGGTCTGACCTGTGTGTGAAATCCCCCCTCCGTAAAATGTAAGATTTGCCACTTCTTCTAGAAATGAAGTATTGTTTTTTAATTTCGTTTTGTTTCCTATGTAACATTTGATTATTGCATCATGCAAAAAGTATATATTCATTAACTGAAAGTATTCTCGATTAATTATAACATTCTTGAATTTAAAATGGTTGAGTTAATGTGGGATTTTAAATTGATGACAATCTCTAAAAGCTCAGGCCAATTACTTATAGTAGCCCGTTTTCGACCCCTTGACCATCTCTCCTACATAATAGTCAATGGCAGATAAACTACTATAGCACCTCAAGTGAAATGTTAAAAACCACTGGATTCAACTTCCTCCAACGAATTTTTTTTTTTTTTAATTATTTACAAGTTTTGGTTGGGTTTCAAGGATTTTTGCTTCTGTGTTGACAATGGTAGCGAGTGGTGGTTATAGATTATTTGTGAAAAAATACAATATTCTAATTTGCTTAACAGGAGAGTTGCCACAAAGTTTTCACCCTTTAGTTAATGCAATATTTTAATTTCAAGAGGTTAGTAATGCAAGGTGCCCCACGTTTAAGCAAGCAAAAATCAATCACAAAGAATTAATGGGTAATAACATTTGATATAATTTTTTTAAAAAAAAAAACTTTATAAACTTTTATATAATTTAGAAAAATATTAATATACTTTTATATAATTTTGGGCAATTCTTGATATAATTTAATAACATTTTATATAATTTTAAAAATTTTTGTAAAAATTTTAATAACCTTTACAATAATTCTAGTAGCAGTTCTTATATTTTTGGTAACATTTGAGATAATTTTAATAATATTTGTAATAATTTTTATAAATTTTTATAACATAAAATATAATTTTGGATTTTGATAATGTTTGGGATGATTTTATTACATTTAATGTGATTTTGATAACTCATATAATTTTGATAACTAATAATGCAATTCTAGCAAGTTTTAGTATAATTTTGTTAGATTTTATACAACTTTAATAACTTTTGATATAATTATAGTAACTGTTTTTTGATAACTTTTAATAGAATATTAATAACTATTGATATAATTATGGTAATAGAGGTGAAAAAATGAACACAAACCTAAAAACTAGAACGAACAAATCCTAACCTAAGCTGAACCCATTTTGATCAGAATAAAAAACCTGAACCCAAATTTAATACTAAAAATAAGAATAATTAAATTGTAATTAAATAATTTTTTATAAAGTAAAAAACTTTAATTATTAGTTTATAATTTTTTATAATAAAATTATTTAACAAATTGATTTTATATAACAAATTAATTTTATATCATTTTGGTATTAACAAATATTGATTTTAATATATAAATATGATTAAGAATATCTTTTTATAAGTTTACTTAAAAAATAAGTTTTTATTCTTGCTGCTTAATAGTGTTATACGTAAATTTCAATTCTTTTATAAATTTTTAAATATATAATTATATATTTTAAAAATAAATAAAATTAATAAAATGTTCATTAATGAAATTAGCATTAAGATATAAAGTTTGTTCATGTAACTTAAATCAAATTAATATAAAATTTGCTCTTTGTTATGTAGAAACCAAAAGTACAAAAGTAAAAAAATTTAATATAAGTTTTGACTTTTTTTTTTAATCAAATATATTTATTAACTTTTTATTACCAGTGAAAATTAGGTTTTTTTTAAATTAAAAAAGTTAAATTAAACCTTAATTCTTTTTTATTTATTTTAAAGTAAACTTCTTTAACAAAAGTTAACTAAAATGTTTACTTATAAATTTGATAAGTCTTATTAATAGTGAAAAATTTTATAATAGTGATTTAAATTTTAAATAAATAAATTTATTTATTTAGTAAGGTTAATTAAAAATTAAACTTTGGAAAGTAAAGTAATTTAATGTAAACTTTAATTTAGATTAATTATTATAAAATAAATTTATTTAATAACTATTTTAATAAAACTAAAGTTCTTATTTATAAATCAGATAAATCTTATTAATTGAAAAACGTTTAAGTTTAATAAAAAAATTAGTTTTAAGTTAAGATTAGATCATTATATTAAAAAATTATGTAATAATTAATTAATGATACTTCTTTTTTTATTATCTTACCAGCTCTTAAATCATAATCTTATAATTTTATTTATTCTTCAAATATAGTTATTTGTTTATTTTGATTTAATTATTAATATTTACAATTATATTTTTTATATACAGGTAATATAAATTATAATGTATTTACATGTTAAAATTCAAGTTCATCAAATCAATTATTTTAAATATTAGTATGATTAATTTATAATATATTATATTTTTTATAATAAATTATTTAACAAATTGATTTTATAAAAAAATAATTTTATATCTTTTCTATGCTAACAAATATTAATTTAAATATATAAACATAATTAAAATATCTTATTATAACAAAAGCTTATTTTAAAATAATAATAAATTAATAATTTATTTTTAGATATAAATATTTAAATTATGTAAAAATTATTACATCTAATAATACAATAAAATGACGTAAAAAATACCTGAACCTGAGCCTAAAATAGTCTAAATCCAAAATAATCCGAACCTAAAATTGCTCAAACTTGAAACAGCCTAAACCCAAATAACCCGAATCCGAAACAGCTAAACCCGAAATAGCCCGAGCCAAAAATGACTCAAAATAGAAATGACCTACTTAAACCTGCCTGAACCCGCCTAATTGCCACCTTAAACTATTGATATAATTTTGATTACATTTGTAATAATTTTGATATAATTTATATCAAAAATTAAAAAAAAAATCTGATATAAATTTACCAGAAAAGAATAAAGTATTTAATAATAAATTTTATATTAAAATAAATAATATTAACTAATTATATCATCTACCTGCAAAACACATGCAATACATAAAACCCTTATCAGATATATTGTTTGAAAATCACTGTCATATCTTTTTGAACAATTTTTTATTCATCTTCATCTCTTGTTGTCTCACTCAAATTAGTGTTTTTTTTTTAATTAGTTAACAAATTAAGTAGAAAGAAACAAGTCATCAAACTAAATGTTTGGATGTCATTTTTAGTAGGTTCTTTGTATAAGTAAAAGAAATTTTGCAAATTAATAAAATGAAATATCATGCGAGATAGTGATGAGGAAGACTGAAGAGGATCTTGAAAAATAGGCGGTAGAGTGATGAAGGCAAAAGGTGGTTAAAGATGGTGTAAAGTGTGGTGGCTAAAATAATCTCAAAGAGAATTGTAAAGAGTTGTTGATAGTTAGAGTTTGTGAGATAGCCAAAATCCAAAATAAAGCTTTTGGATCACTATTTATAATAGTGTCAAGAGAAATTACAAAAGAGGGCGGAAAGTAATCAAGGTACAGATTACGTGAAATTGGCACAAAATATGAGTAATGGGAGAAGTTACAAATGGTCGTGGTTGAAGTGAGAATTACATTTGATGAGCATTTTGGTTAGAAGTCATGATAAATAGTTACATGACAGCTCAATTAGGAGTATTGCACCTATTCAAAGAGAGAAAGAAGCATTTGTATTCGAAAGAAAATAAAGAAGAAGACTTCCTAACAATCTTCATTTGTAAGTCTAAGTAATATTCTCCAAAATATCTCAAAGATTAAAAAAAAAAAAAATACTAGAAAAATTTTGTCATCCATTTCAGAGTTAGCTCCACTGCGCTTTATGCAATGACATTCCTCGGTTGTCCGGAATTACCTAAGTTGCACTAACTGTGAGTTGTGCTGTCAAGGATAAAACGTTGCTTTGGAAGGCATTGTTCTAGGACTCACTGCTATCAGGCAAATTGCTCCAGAGCTCACCGCTGTCATGGCGCATAGCTTGATGACGCATCGCTGTTGGAGTGCACTGTTGTAAGGACACAACTCCAATGAGTTATGTCAAGTTGTACTGTCAATGGATTCCACCATATTACATTGCTGACAAACATGCTTTGCACTACAAAATGATTTATTAGTGATCAAAAACAAATATCTACACATTCAAATTAGGTATTAATATTAACAATATTAATATGTTAATTTTTTTTATTGGTACAATGAAGTTTCAACTTAAGGATAAAAAAAAGTCGAAGATATTAAAATTTAAATCTTATAATTTTTTAATATTATTTTTTGAAAAGATAACTATATTAATTAATTCAATTAAATTTTGAATTCTTGCCAATTTCTACCAAAGCACAACATGAGAATTTCTAAAATGTCATAATCTTATATTAACTTGATTTTGTGAATTGTAAAGTTTTTAATCGAGTTCACTCCACATCCCGATCATTCGAAAACAAGGTATCCAAGCTATTCAATCTAATTTTTTGCATCTACATCTAGAAAATCAACGTATTACTAGGTATTTTGTTGAAAACCCAAAGAATACTAAATTGTTTTATATATATATATATATAATAATTAATTAGGTAGTTGTTTGAAACAAATAATGATCTCTATCCCATTAGTGTTGAAAGATGGTTTTCACTCAAGAATCACGCCCCTTTCTATTTTCATCTTTAGTCTACTTTATGCTAATTGAAAAGGTGATCATCCTCTACAATTTCCATTGCATTTTTTCTATCAACCTCATTTTCTCATTTCACGTGGAAATTACTTATTTAATTCATACTTAAACATGAGTAATGAACCAATAATTATAACAATTCAAACAATTACGAATGTGAATGTCACATTACATTACTTCTAGAAAACTG
Source organism: Adansonia grandidieri (assembly GCA_038382065.1). NCBI lineage: Eukaryota > Viridiplantae > Streptophyta > Magnoliopsida > Malvales > Malvaceae > Adansonia > Adansonia grandidieri. Next base: position 3,072,259 of record JBBYHK010000005.1, read on the forward strand.
TAATTCTAAAAGGAAAGAGAGCACTATCATTAACATATTAATATTTTTTTTTCAACACATTGAAAACTGTAATTCTTTTTGGAAAGAGGAAAAATGGAAGTTGATGACCAAAGAAAATCTGCCACCTCCAATTATTTGGGTTATTAGATAGTCCAGCCATGTATTAAGTTAGATTGCAACTTTCTTGTAATTGTCTTTTGACTCCAAGCCACAATGAAAAATTGCTACTATGTACCTAAACCAAGTTGGATATATAAACAAGTACAAAAAGTTAATCATTAATCATTAATCATTATATTATCTTTATGACTTTACCAAAGATGCCTTCAGCTGACCGGCATTCAGGTTTGAGAAACTCTTAAGATGACTTTGTGGGGAAGGTGCAATTCGGCTACAATTTTCACCATAAATTAATTAGTGGATGATTAGATTCCATTATTTTATTTGTTAATTAGATGGAAAATTATTGAATTACCCTTGAAACTAAAAAAATTTGCTATATGTAAGGAATATAGTTGTTCCAGCTGACTTCCATTGTTGTTCCAGCTCAAACCTCCAGGAAAACGGGGATTGGAATTAGCTGAAATTGCTGCGAGTCAACAGCCTACCATTTGCCTCTTTGCATCCATACGACTCAACCTAGTTTTTTAATTTCTAAGTGATGTAACCTTTTGTTATGTACGTATTTGTTTTGTCAGGCTATAATTATATGCGTTGGTGGTTTTCTCTTGATTTGCTTGACCACAAATATTTGTGGAATGTCAACATCTCTCAATCCTATAATTTCCAACGCCATTGTGGGAAACCACCATCCTCTTTCATCCGGTTTCTTTCATATATATATATATATATATTTTAACTTAGAACTTTGGGCTAAGAGTTAATTATATATTTGAAGGATAATTATTTTGGGAGTGAAATTTTTATGTAACTCCTTCATTAAAAAAATTCACGTGGTTGTAAAAAACCATAGCTAAAGCTAAAGCTAGCTAGTGATGTACCTCATAGTATGCCAGTTTTTCGTTTTTGAAAAAGGTTTGCAAGTGTCTAGTGGCATTAATTGAACTTATATTTAAAAAATAATTAATATAATATTTTTTAATTTAATAAAAATAATTCATTAAATAAAAATTTGTCCTTAATTAATATTTTAACTATTTAACTGTATTATTAGCACTGGTTAACCTAACTTTTACATTTCAACATTTAAGTGCATTTTTATGTAGTAGAAAGTAATTATGCAGATCCAGTCATAGGTGGCAATTTGACATGTTTGAGAGGATTCAAATCGTGTCATTTTATATTTTAATTTTTTTTAAATTCGATTTATTGAAGGTTAGAATTTGGATTTAGGTATTTTTTATATTATTTTTATTTTATATTAGATATAATAATTTCTAAACAATTTAAATGCACATATTTAAAAATAAATTATTAATTTATTATTTATTTTTAAAATTAATTTTAAATTTAAATTGATTTTGAATATGAAATTTTTAAATTTGAATTTATTTTATTACCTTTAAGTTCAACCATTTCCATTACTTAATAATTATTATTTTTTAATAAATTTTTAATCATTCATAAATACGACTTTTATTTAATAAGCTAACCTTACATGTGCATAATAATTATAATAGATATATTAAAAAGTGATGGATTGGATTGTGACCCGACAGTTTAAGTTTCCATGACAGCCAATCTATTAGTAATATTCCAAATCAGAGATATACAGGGAGTATATGATTATCTAACCGTGCTGACATTTGAGAGGTAATTTAGAGTGTGATTGATACTATAGGATTTATATCTACCACTACAAATTTCATGGTGAGGGTGATCTCCATCGATGGCAATTTTTCTTTTCTTTAAATTATCTCTTAGGTATAGCTTGCCTGGATAAATATAGTAAGAAATAGTAAGATAAACCTTTTTCCAGCCACCCTAACACATGAATATTAACTTTAACACAATAATATATAAAACAAAACATTACTAAAAAAAAATTATTTATTCTCACGCTAATTAGTCATCTCAGGGATCTAAATTTGTCATTAATTTGACCAAGTTATTATTTGTTGTTTAGTTGTGACGGTAATGTTTGTTTCCAAAAAAACAGTTTATATATTTTGTTGAAATAAAAGACGTCATAGTACGAGAATAGAGGAATGATTGCATATATTAAGATTTGAATTCTAGATCCACTTTATGCCAACTAATTATATAAACTAATTGAATTAAGCTCTAAATTCTTATAATTTTAAATTATATATGGATAAAAATTGTAAAATGGAAAGAAAGATCATAAGGATATAAAAAAAACAAATGATTACATTCATGAAAGAAAAAAACTCAAAAAGCTATATTGTTATTATCAAAAATATTGTACTGTAATTTATAATAGATTTATACTCGCAATATTCATGGCCCTCCTTTCCCTTGTGAGTTTTCGGGAAAAAAAAAAAAAGAAAAAAAAAAAGGACCTATACCTAATTAATATATACATAAAGCATTATTTTATCAACCACTTATGAATTGGTATGGTATGATCAATAAAAAAAATTAATTTAAAAATTGTATATAATTGTATAGTAATTAAATTTATTCATTATATATATATATATATATATATATATATATATATACCTTCAACTCCAAAATTCTCACAAAAGTTCAGAATCGGGGAAAAAATTCTCAGCACTCGATTTTTTCATCATTGTTCTATTTATTTTGTAAAAAAAAAATGAAAAAAAAAGGCGCATCATGATGTTCTATTATATGGTATTGATCAACCCTCTGCCAATTTTAATATGAAAGAAGAGGAAGAAGCCTTAAGATCATCCTTTTCTAAACTTGGTATACAAGGCCAGAAAAGCGTCCAAAGCTTCAAATTCCAGTTTAAAAGAACCAACATCATATGCTTTGTTGTATAGAAATATTTTAGGATTAAATTTGATGTTACGAATTAAATAAAATTAATTTAACCGATAAAATTACTAAAAGATCATATAATAAAACAAACGAAATATATTTTTATGATGCATTTTAATCTCTTAATTTTCTTTAAAATTAAAACTTGGATTTAAATAGTGTATTTTTTCTTACTTCTAGAATCACTAAACGTAATAGTTTAAATTAATTTTTTTTTTTTTATTTTTACAAATCTATTTGAAAATTTTCCAACCATATCATGTAAATGTGTTTATTATTATTTTTTCATCTATTTTTTCCACCTGTTTTTGTGAAAATCTAGTTATTAATAACGTGTTTATCAATCGTTTTTCTTGACAAAAGCTAAATCACGTTTTTCATGTGATTGCGCCGTCCCCTTCTTCCTTCCTTCTTATTCGACTCTGACCTAAAATAATAAAATTAATTAAACATTTTCAGGATCGAAGCTCCTTAGAAACTACGCCACCATGATGTAACATATAAAATAAATGAGCCTCAATAAAAATATTACATTAAACAAGGAAAAATAGACCCTCTTTAATCAAATTCAAAGCCAAACTACTAATTTAGATAAAATCCGATGTAAATAACATCTTTCTAATTGCTATTATAAAGAAAAACATTTTTATTTCTTTCCAAGACACATCATCAACGATGAACAATTTGTTTGACTAAATATAATGGATGAAATAAATAATGCAATTAATTGTCGTTAATTGCACGCTAATTGTATTTATTTTTTTCTGCAATTCTTTTGTCCTTTTCTTGGAAATGATGGTTAAAAGAGATAAAATTTTGTGATGTTTTAGGTATGTTTAGAAAAAAAAAAGAATGATTAAAATTAATTAAGTTATTATTTGTAATAATATTTTATATTAAATATTATTATTTTGATTAATTTTAATGCCTTGAAAATAATAATTTAAAAATATTTAATAAAACACTCCTAAGTATTATATATATAATGCATGCAGCTTGCTTATCAAACATTATAAAGCTATTTTACAGGAAAGAAAATAAAAATGTGTGATCAATGAAATTTAAGATGAAATTGCTTTTCCTCAATTATAAAAAGGGGGGGGGGATGGAGAAATTTTCATGTTTTCATATCTAATTATAGAAGTAAATTTCTATTAATTCGAGCGTTTACTCGTAACTCTTACTTCCCTTTCACTATAAATAAAAATTTACTTGGTTTTTATTTATTTATTTATTTCCCTTCCATAATGAAAGTATGAAACTCAAATTATTTGTGGCAAAAAGAAAAAAGTCAACTATTTCATCTTAATGCCTAGTCTTAATTTCCTTCATTTTTTTTTCTAGGTGGGGTGTCTTAAATCTTAATTTGATGTTAATTTAATTTTATAGATGATAACACAATTAATAATATTTCCTATAAATTAGTATTAGTTTTTGGATTATTATCAGGTATAGTGCATTAAAGTTTTTAACTCCACATATTTTTAATATCTATCTAAACAATAAATAGGATATGTGACAGCTGCTAGTGTTCATAGAATAGTTCTTTAAAAAAAATTATTTATTAGAGTTGGCGTGAGCTTGATAATTTTATACATAATTTTTACTTCTTCAATGAATATGAAAATAATGTAATAAACTCGACACAATATGTTTAAATACATTAACATGATCATATTTATGTTTAAAATTTTGATACAAGTAAAAATTTATATTGTATTTATACTAACACGATTAACACAAAAGAATGAAACACAAGATACATACGCAAATAATTGAATCTAATTGAAAGATAGAGGGGCCTTGCTCTTGCTAACAACAAATAATCCCTCCATTTTATGTGCTACGCTAATATATTTCAATTTGGCCTGTCTAATTTTATAAAAAAAGTTAATTAATTAGATCCCAAATCTTTAAAAGAAGCTGTAAAAATCTTTAAATTTGGATCATCCATTGAACTACAGGATGATATGATCATAAAGAAACACACAAAGGCAATTGATACATGGCTATACAATTAGATCTCAATCTCAAAATCACCCATCTTATCCTTTATTCAAATGTCTTTTATTACGTAACGGATGATGTATTTAATCAAAATGTTCAAGGAAAACCAGAGGAATTTGAAAATAGGTGTTGAAAGTGGAACCAGCTTTGACCACAGACCACCTCTCTGTCTCTCTCCAACTCGTTCTTAGGAAGTAGGAACCATCTTTTTCCCTTAGGAACCTTCATTTCTGGTTCCTAATTTTTGCATGTGATTTGTGAGTGAGACTCAACTTTGATTATGCAATACTTGAAAATTAAAAATTATATTGTAATACGAATAAATCTAGACAAAATTTAAAAATTATATTTTAATTTAATTAGATTTAAATAAATATATATAATATTGATATCATACTTAAAATTAACCTAAATTCAGTGTAATAACCTAAATTCAGTGTAGTTTATGGATATCTCTATTCAGTGCAAGTTTGCAAAACACCATAGAGAAAAAGGCATGTTGAAGTTTTAATCTTTCTAATATTATTGCACTACCTACCACACGTCTGATTGAATTTGGTCACTGGGTTTCCATTCGTTCCAATTTGTAGCGCTAGAGGGGTTTTAGGCAAACCTTAATTTCTCATTGGACACGTAAAATAAAAGTGATTAAAACATTTTCCTTTTAGTAATAATATAATAAAATGTACAATCAAAATCAAGAATTAAGAATTATACTCATAAAAAAAAAATCAACCATATAGATAATATACAATCAACTTGTGATTCAAAATGGGATTTGAGATCGATCAAATTTTATTTTATAATTTATGCTTGATATATTATTTAATAAAAATAAAATCAATTTTTACAATCGACGTTAAATTTGATTATTTGTATTTAAATTTTTTGAGCTTGAATACTAATATTTTAAAATTGAGAAAAAAACCGATTAAGCTCTCAAGTCACTTGAATAGAGTATTATGAAACTTGAACTTAATTTGCTGGATAATTTGAAAATTTTGAACTTAAGTTTGGTTTAGTAACAATTGAATCAAATTCAAATTTTTTTCAAATTGAGCCAAACTTAAAAGGCCGACATAATATATTTACATAAACATTGAGAGCAGGGAAGAAGTTAATATTAAACAAAATAATGTGATTAATTTAGTAAACAAAAAGAAAAAAAATTATATAAAGAAAAATATTAAGTAGAATTCTTGGGCTAAGTGAAGTTAGCTCATTTTCTTTCAATTACAATGATTTAACGATTGAGAGGAATGAAAGTCCAAGATTCCAGGAACAGGGCCTCCAAATGAACAGTGAAAACTTAAGAAAAAAAGGCACAATCTTTTCACACCTGCGAGAACACCACATGGTACCTGGAACCGCGTACGAACGTACGGTACACTTTGTCTATATATATGAAGATTTACTAATTGATTCCTCATCACTTACGTCGACAAATCACATCAGATAACTCTTCTCTTTTGGCCAGTACTTCCTCTTTAGTCTTCGTTTTTTAAGGTAAGCTTTTCGACTCCTCACTCACTTTTTTTTTTGAAGATTTTTGGAGCTCTCCATCAATTAACTTCATGTATATATTACATCCCGTTTTATTGTGATTTAGCCTTGAGTTTCCATGGTTTTTATTACTGGATTTTTTTATGTATATATTCTGTTCTTTCCTTCCTTTCTTTAATCAAAAGCAAAGATGATTGTGGAATAGTCTGGTATTTAGTATCAGACTATGAGAAATATTCGCTTGAAATCTTAGCACCTTTTAATTGCTTTTGATTTGTTTTTTGGTGCCTTAATTATTAAGATTTTGATGTCTTGCTTAATCGTATTTCCAGGTTTTTGGACGGCCTGAACAGAAAATCAAGGGACAGTGAAAAGCTTCTTTAATGGAAATTGCTTCAGGCAAATGGTTATCTGAACTGGTAAAGACTGTTCCATCACTGTTTCCAATACCATCTAAAAAAGAAGAATAATAATCATTTCTTATGAAATTAGTTTTGAGTCTTGATGGTTTGATTTACAGGAAATGGAGGATCCCACGTTTTTCCCGCAATACCAAATGATGAACCCTATTGATTATTCATTTGATGATCTCGATTTCGAATCCTTTTCTTCTGAGAGCTATTCATCCTACCCAAATATCGACCAGACAATCTCCAACAACAGTAATATCCATGGTTCTTGCATTGAACCTTCTCAAAACGTCGACGACTTTAAAAGGCCAACGAAACAACTCAAGACCAACAGTTGGAACTCTTGCATCACTGAAAACATCCCACCAAAGGCTGCTTCTTCCTCGTCTTCCCGTATAATCTCCTTCAACAACTCGAATTCTTCACCGGCTATATCTCGACAATACTATGGTCTAGACTGTGATTTGAAGCCAAAAAATGAGGTGGGTTGGTATGGAAATTATATGAGATATTTTCCATCTTTGATTTCTCAAATTGCCCACAAGAAGGACCAATATTGTTCACCTCAATTTGGGCAGGTTTCAAAGAGGGTTGGTTCGTTAACTAGGACTCCATTATATGCTCAAGATCATGTAATTGCTGAAAGAAAACGTCGTGAAAAGCTCAGCCAGAGGTTCATATCTCTTTCAGCACTTATTCCTGGCCTGAAAAAGGTACAACTTCAAAGTCGTTTAGTCGTCTAGATATATATATTTTTTTCCAAAGATTCTTGTTTCAATTTCCTTAATTTCTGGTCTAGGTCCTTGTAGAGAACAAGCATTGTCGGTCGTTGTGGCTATGAAATTTCAAAAAACTATTAAAGTTTTCTTTTGCTATCCATCATTACCTTATTCTTACAAAAGAACTCCATGATTTCATGGGTAAAAGCAGCCAAGACATTATGTTTCTTTGAAATAAAGGAACAGATCAAATTTAGCCTAATATTTTGCTTCATAGTTCATACAATATTAGTATTTCATGCAATAAGTTTTGGGTGAACGAATTCATCAAATCAAAGCAAAATTACTTGCAAAAGAAATTAACTCTTTCATTCCTTCCGAAGTCAAAGCTATTAATGGCATTGTCATTCTCGGTCCTAGGCCCTGCCTGCTTGGCTTATGCTGATCTAATATTTCTATGCAGACAGACAAGGCTTCTGTTCTTGGGGACGCTATCCAATACGTGAAACAACTTCAAGAGCAAGTGACTAAGCTTGAGGATCAAGTTACCACGAAAACAGTGGAATCAGTGATCTTTGTTAGGAAAACCCAAATTCATGCAGATGATGATACATCTTCGTCTGATGAGAACGTTGATAGCCAATCTAACAAGCCATTCCCCGAAATCGAAGCTAGAGTTTCAGAAAAGGATGTGCTCATTCGAATCCACTGCGAGAAAAACAAAGGGTGCATATCAAATATCATAAACGAAGTTGAAAAGCTTCATCTCTTTGTGCTTAATAGCAATGTCTTGCCCTTTGGGCAAGCTACTCTTGACATAACCATTGTTGCTCGGGTAATTTTACAACCTCGATCTCTAAAAACTCTAACCAGGAAAAATTGCAAATTTAGCTTAATAATTACAGGTACTAAGCCTTAAGTTCATGGTTATTATTGCAGATGGAAGCTGAGTTTTCAATGACAGTGAAGGATATTGTAAAAACCCTACGACTGGCTTTGCTGAAGTTCATGTGATGAACTTGCAAAATCATGTTCACATTGAGAAAAAAACAAGATTGCCCACAGACTTCCTTTGGATATAGGAAGCAAATAACTAGGAATAATTATTAGGATAATTATATAACACACCGATGTTATAATTTTTTAACTTTCACAAACGGTTAAAAATATGTTGCATGTCCTTCTTATTTATGTTTTATTTTTTAAATATATGATAAGGACATATGATAATTTTTTTAATTTTAATTGTGGAGTTAAAAAAATTTTATCATCGGTGTAACTAATAATAATCCTAATTATTAATGCTCTATAGAGTTTTTTTTTTTTTTTTTGAATCAGTGATGATTTTCAGTATAGTTTGTTGGTTTTTTCCCCTATTACTTAAAAGAGAGAAACAAAGCCTGTAAACCATTCTCTCAAAATAATAGTGACCACCAGCCATCAGCCATTTGCAGTAGCTAGGAGGAACCAATTTTGCAGCAATGGAAATGTTGCTCTTTCGTGTTTATTTTTGCGTGGTGTAAACTTGTTGACCACGTTTAATCTCCCCCCCCCCCCCCGGCCCGAGTGCTGTATTTGGATTCTCCTTACATCTAGCCTATAGCTTGAAGTTGTTTTTGGGGGGTTTTGATACATCGCCTCTTTCCCTTTTTTTCTCCATTAAAAGTTGGAGATTTACAGGCAGTTTTCTTTCTTTATTTTTTAGGAACCTTAAGATAAAATTATTTTTATCTTTGGGTGGATGTGTAAACTTTGTAATTTCATCTTTTACAATAACCAAAGTTTTTTTTTTTTTTCCTTCTTTTTTGTTGGTTAATTCTTTACATTTTAAATTACCAAGATTTAAATATGGTACAGTGAATGGATTACGGAGTTAGATGAAACTAAACCAAACCCAAAACATATTAAATTGACAGCATTTTAAAAAGGAAAAAAAAAAAGAAAAAAAAAGTTTGTAAGGGAAAAATATATTGCTCTTGTTCAATTTCTAGGATCCTTCGCAAGAAGAAATCATAAAAGTCCGGCAACTACGTGTAACGAGGATGAACTAGAGTTGATTTCTACGATTTCTTGTACTGAACAGTTCAAATTATAGTCGGTGGCGTTCGATATATAAATGTTCTTTTATTCTCTTCCTTTTCATAACTTTTTAACAATTCCTCTATATGACAAATTATATGCTCATAAATCCAATAACTTTGGAGGTTTTAACTAGTTTGTTCGAGTGCTTTTGTTAATAAAATGCTTTGGTAGAACTCTCAATTTCCTCTTTCTAATAAAGATTTCACGTAAAAATCTTAAACATATGAAACCTATGCTTTTAATTATTGGCAGCAATAGGTAAAATATTTGAAACGCCATTGCCTCAACCTTCCAAATTAATATCGAAATAAACTAATTATTTTGCTTACGTGAGTAAAAGTCACATTTGTTGACCATAGCAAAACATCTATGATATTTGTAACTTCGATACTATTAATTTTGTTTTTCAAAGGAAGATAGTTAAAATTATGGATTTTATCTCTAATTAATGATAAAATAGTAAACTCATATATAAATCAACAGTACTGAATGTTTCCAAACAAGCACCCAATTTCTCAGCTCTTATTGCAGTTTGGTTAATAGTTGGCCTACAATCAAAACTTCATGTCTTCCCTTTTTCTTATTTACGTTTTATTTTTATAGTTCTTTTAGCTAATAAAAAGCTTCGTTTGAGATTTCTTTATTTAGACAGCAGTTGGGATGATTGCAAAATATAGATAGAGTAAGGGTTTAAATTGATTTAATTGATTGCATGCATCAATTAAATTTTAAAATTAATTCATTATAAAAAGTAATTGTTTCTATTAGTTTGATTGATTATTGATGTTTAAAATTGACAATGGAATAAATTTAATTAACTTATTCTTTAATTGTATTTTAATCATAAATAAATACAATATATTTATATAATAATTTAAAATATATAAATGATATAGTATATAAAATATAAAATATAATTATTTTTATATAGTAAAACTTTAAAACAAATCAATCTACTTAAGTTCGATTTGATTATTTCAATTATAAAATATTTTTTGATGGATTTTATAAATTTATTCAACTTAATCAATGCTAAAAATTTTAGAATTAAACCAACTTGTATAAATATAAATTCTCATAAAGTATGTCAGTATGATGACATGAAATATGGACATTTGAATAGCACAATTAAACAACACAAAGTTAGTTTTCGACCCTTTTTTTTTTTATCCCTCTCCTACGGGGCAAGTTAGAACTCACATTTTGTGTACCAAGTGCCTTATATTGTATTTTCTATGTTAATTGTATAGATAAAAATATAACATAAATTATTATATAAATCAAATTTTTAAATATAAATAATTTTTAAATAAATGATATCATATTTATTATTATATGTTGATATCATATTATTCCACTAATTGTATCCAATTGTCATATAATAATTTCTTGGAAACTTTTTCAAGAAACTTGTACGGTTTGTACCTTTTGTTTCCTTCATTATTTTATGTTTTTCCCTTAGCCCTCTATTCCTTTAAAGTTAAAACTTTGCCGATGCTTAAACAATGGCGGACAACTCTTACACGGCTCCTTCTTTCCTCCCTGCAATTAGTCACACCCCACCATGTTATTGTTAACGTAACTTGGAATTTCTCATCTAGTTACTTACCAAAAAAGTCAATATCCAACCTAACGTTTGATATAGTTAATTTATATCGGATTTACTTGATACGATTTAAAGATTAAGAGTTTATTTTAATGTATAAAAATATAAGAGTTTATTTTGATAAAATAATAAAATTTAAAATTTTTATTATTATTTTAGTCAAATTTAATGCTTAACAATTTTGAATACAAAACAATCTTATAAACATATTCAAACAATATCTTTGTATGAAAAAGGACCATAAATCTCTTGATTCGCTAATGATTATTTATCTTTATGAAGTATTCTTTGGTCTTACATTTTCTTTTATGTCCCCTTTAATTTTATCATGGGAACTGAAATAGAAAACATAAAAATAGACAGTGAGATGGGATTAAAGTCCTTGATTTCATCCATCAAATATGTTTAAAGCTATATGTGCCTTGTCTTTCAAAAGTCATGAGAGTCTACCGTCGAGGATTCAGGCTGAAGCTTTCGCCCAATTTGACTTTTTTATAAAGTGAACAGTTTTCTTTTTTGCCAGAGATTTCTAATTTTTATAAAAGATTCGAACATTTAAAAAATGGGAATTTGCAAGCAGCAATAATATTAATCTTCCACCGTGCCATTTGATTAAGCACCACAAATTTGACTTAATAGCAAAAAAACACTTTAATTCCATGCGAAATGATGACTATTATCGACAAAGACGATGACTTTACTCAAGAAAGTGAAGAGGGTAAAAAGGTGCGGCGGCTGATTTGAAAATGACAACGTTTTTCATGTTGTAAATATTCTTTGTTAGAAAACTAGGAAATTTCAAAGAGGCTACTTTCTTCCTATTTTCCATTTTCATACATGTTTTTTAAAGTGAAAGTCAAGACAAATAAAAATTAAAAAAAAAAAATCAAGGTATAAAACTTTCAACTTATTAATTATTTTTAAATTTTAGAATAATTATCTTATACATTGATAAGAAGTTCGATTCATTTATGTTCACAAATAAATTCAACAAACCTTTCATAACCTGTATTCGTATAATTTTAATTCAAATATCTTTTAACATAATTCAAGTTAATTTTTTGTAGACTTATCTATAGGTTAAGTCAGATTGGGGTCTAAAAATTTTTAAATCTTTTATTCACCTTCAACCTTTAGCTGTTTTACTATTTTAAAAAATTAAAATATTATTTTTATATTAATATTTATATATTTTTATAATTAAATTTAAATTTAAATAAAAATATTATTATTATATAAATAATAATTCAAATCGAATAGATTAGAATAACAAAATTTTATACCTAAAGCTAACCTAACGGACTATCCGACCACGTATAAGTCTTCTTTTTCATTTTTTTTTTCCATCTGAACTGGTCTAGTTTGTAGTGACATTTTATTTTTGTGGTGTGGAACAGTTGATCAAGAAAAGAACCCAACTTTAAATATTGGTCCGGCCTGTTGGGGCACCATTCATAGCTTTACCCACAAGCAGCGCATGGTAATGTTTAAGAAATCCCTGCCTTCACACGGAACCGAAGATTTATCTAAACCCAACGATAGGCCCAAGCTGAGCGGTTTAATGCTTCTTAATTTCTTATTTTTGGGCTTGGAATTCTACACTTACCAAGAGTAAACATTAATTTGTTTGAATTAATTTAATAGATTTAAATTTAATTTATTTGATTAATTTTTTAATTATTAATTTTTAAAATTAATAATAAAATAGACTAAACTAATCAACCTTTTTAACTTTATTTGTAATTATATTATATACAATATAAATATAATATATTTATATAATAATTTAAAATTATATAATAAACTATCATTTTAATATAACAATATAAACAATTTATTGTTTTTATAGTTAAAATTGATTAAATCAATCAAACTAATCATCAATTTTGGTTTTTTTGGTCAATCAATTTAATTCGATCGGTTCTTCAAGTTTAGTAGGTTTGATTGATTTTTAAAATTTTAAATCAAACCGATTGAAATGATCAAATGCTTACCCTTAAGACTTTCGATGCTACCCCTCCCCATGGTTCCCCAAGAAGTCAAGAACTTCCGGCCATGATAATTGTTAGAGATGTTTATAGGCTAAGTTAGGTCGTGATTAAATTTTTTTCTTTGTCTAAATCCAGATTGAATTCGGCACGATCCGATCTAAAAGTACATCTCACAGTTTAAAATAATATTAAATTTTTATTTTTATATTAATATTTATAATTTTAAATAAAAATAATATTTTATTTCTTAAACAATAATTCAAATGAGATCAACTTAAATTCTGAAAATTTTTATCCAAATTTAATTTAATACAAGTCAAACTTGTTTGAGCATGCGCTGCCCAGCCACGACCAGGTGTAGTACTTGTTTTTCTCTACTGATTTCAAGGATCTTGATATTTTCCTTATCAACCGGAGATGAGAAAAAAGAAGATTAATTATAAACTACTTTGAAGAAAAGGGAAGTCTCTTTTATCGGGTTATGAACTACTATAAAGGAAATTTCATTGATCAGTTCCTTTCCCTCCCGATTGATCGAAATTTACCTCCAAATTAAGCTTCTGATTCCTTACCTGCTGTGGTACACCTAGGCTACAATAACTATAAACTAAATGAATCGTTGCCTGCCTAATTGTTTTCATCTTATTCGAGTCCAAAATAATTGTTTAAGATAAAATAATCATCGAATTGGCATATCATATGCATTCATTCGATGAATTGTAAGAACAGTCTTGGTCAAGATGGCCCAGGAAGCAGCCCTGTATGGTGGAAGTGTACCTCACTTTCAGATTTCTTACCTAGTAAGGTACAAAAGGTTAATTTACAAACATTTTTAATTTATGTGCATGATTTGCCTGCTTAAATTGCATCTTATTTGAGTCCAAAATAGAATCATTAATAATTGGCATATTATCCATGTTTATGCTCGTATCTTCAGGAATTATCGGACTTGTTGGAAATGAACTCTCAGACGACAACGAAATATTTGAACATTTCTCGTGGTGGCTTTTTGAAGCTGGAACTCTCTTTCTTGCCGCCTCTCAGGATCCTGACTCCTGATTGCTAACACAATTATACCTCATTCCTCGACGGGCGAGTCTTGGAGTTAAGCTCCCTTCTGCTTTTGAACTCGAGGGCCAATTTCCATCCGATCCAAGGAAACCATTGCACGAAACCTTTGCACGCCTCCTTTGCCTTTTGTGAGGCCTACGCTCCATAGAAACTGTCCACCTAAGAGGATGAGACTGTCCCTTGGCCCATAGAAACTGTTTACCTGAGAGGCTGAGACTGTCCCTTGGCCGTAAGCATGTTGGTGACTTAAATGTTCTTTTTTACCCTTTTTTTTTTTTTTTTGGCGGGGATCATTTTTGCTTGTCACTTCCACTAGGTACATTATAACTGTTCATATAGTAAGTTACATCCATTAACAAATGAAAAAATTGTTCCGGGATATTAATAAGGTGTCGATTGAAAAATACAAACAGTCAAGGAAATTTCCAGCTGATTATCAAAAATAGAACATGAACCAGTAACCTTGTAGCTCAATGATATCTGCTATGAAAAAAAGAAAAGAAGAAAAGATTGAGATCTTGGGATTAAAGTCTTGATGCTCTGAGTTGTGACTTGTGACTCTTCGTACCCAAAGGACAAGCATGCCTTTCTGTTGAAACAGATTAAAAGAGGCATGTTTGATATATCATTATCATTCATTTATCAGTTGAAAGAACAGCAGTCTGAATGTGTCCAAAACCACTCCAAACGAACCCAAAACTTAAACCAGCTGATTCATGCAACTATTTTTAACAGTTGCATTTAGAAGGTTTGAAATTCGAATCCTAATATTTGCAACTTGAGGGATAATTCACTTGTAAGATTTTCATTTTTTTTTTTCTTATTTTTACTTATTCCAGTAAGTAGATAATGGTAATCCAGGGTGTCAAAACCTGCAAATGTGCAGCAGTAACAAGAACTAGTGTCCACTTGACGAAAATGGTAGACAAACTGAAAATGACTAGAGCTGTAAGGTAAAAACAAAAAACTGCTAAACCACCATTGTCTTGTTAGTTATCAATTTTCCTACAACATTAATGCAATTTGCCCCACGTTCCAGAAACAGCAGAAATAATCAGGAAAAACTACAAGGCTGAAGAAGCTCCTTCAAGGTTGAAGAAGCTCCCACATGTCAAGACATGCAGATGATTCAAGAAGTGCATCTCAATAACCCTTATAATTATGAACATACGCTTGATTTTTCACATCTTTCATCGCTTTCAATTCAATTTTTTATGCATATTTTTAGGATACTATTAGTTAGTAGAAGAGAGTAAAAGAAAGCTTGTTTGCAAGCACACATGGTCATTAGGCCAAGAATGTAAAAGAGCCGAGTCCCATGGTCCCCTTCTTAATCCCTGCAAGTTGTTGATTCACCACCATTTATCTTTCTCAATTGTACCATTTACACTAAAAAGTAGTGATCAATTCAAAGATCATCACCTCAAGTGAAATGGGTATCTTACAATTTTTGACTTCCAATTCAAACCTTTCAAAACTTTTGCATGTGTTTCTTAGTTAAATTTTCAATCTAATATCTGCAATTGCTGGAAAATCCAATGAATGTGAGATCTGAAGTACTGGTAATCAAATAATTTTGAGTATAAGAAGCTTCCTCCCCCAGACAGAAATGGTATCATTTCATTTTATCTGGTTTCTGTAGGAAGCTCTCTTCTTTGAATCTAAAGACGTCCCTCTAAACTGTTGATGCTTGTAATTTCAATTTGTGAGCTGCTATTATTCATGGATTTATAATCATATTTCTGAATAAAGAATTCTTAATTTGTAGAGCATATTTTAATGTTCAAAGACTGCAAAACCTTAAGGCTGTGAAGATTCTTGATCATAATTTCAAGACCAAACAGTTATCATTTAGATTAAATTTGTATATACTATGTGCAAGTTATGAGCTAAATTATCCAGAATTATTTTTAAAAGTATTCATGTTCAATATTTATTTTCGATATATATTTAAACATAGATATGAATATGATCTTCTAAATGTTTGAAAAAATTTAGAGAAAATTTAGTATGCTTATACCAGATACATTGATATCCAATAATCAAATCTGTGTTAGATGAGATACAATCAATGGAGATGCAAGTTTTGAGCTTTAAAATCTGGATAAGAAACCTTAAACTCCATAACTAGGACAAGATGCCAGATACCCTTGCAGATAATTAGTCGTGATAATTGCTTGTAAACTTGGATTAAAGTCTTATTTTCCTTTGAAAGAGGGGGAAAATTATCCTGATCTAAAGAAAGCTTGCAAATACAACAATGATTTCGGCTTAATTATTGGCTGACAACAAAAACCAAAACAAAATTATTGCAAAAAGTAAAAGACATAAGAAAAGCTAACATTTGCAAAATTAATGGTTTCAAAATCATTGCTGACATGGATGATGAACACAAAAAACATTCTATATTATCTATTTATTAATATAAAACAGAAATTTGAGAGTATCATAATGACAGGCCAACGAATCTTGGTTTAAAAAAAAATTGACAATTTCAAGTCAAGGAAATGAAAACTTAACCCCACAAGCAAAACCCCAAATCTCTTTCCAATCACTCTCCCCAACCCCAAGAGAAAAATTAAAAGATGAAGAGAAATTATAGAATTGTTCAAAGATTAGACCGCCAACAAATATGGTTTGTATTAACTTAAGTTTAAATATGATATTTTAATTTCGATAGATCACTTTGTCTTTCTTATTTTTAAAAATGTTTTGAATCTTAAAAAGAGGAGAAAAAAAACTAATGCTAAATTTGTGATGGTATTAGTACCAACTCATATCTTACTGCTCGACTAATTGAATAAGAAGAGGTCAGATTCAGGACGTTGAACGCTTTGTTTAGAGGTTTTTTTTTTGGTGGGGGGGGGGGGTTACTAGGACCGTAGCATATTTGTATTAAGTGAATTTCTTTTATATTTCAAGTTTCAAATGGAATTTTATTTTACCGTAAAAATATGATTTTATTTGCTTATAATTGCATTATAACAATAACTATCATGCAAAATTATGAATTAGCCGATGCAAAGAGCAGGCATATTAAACCCTAGTTATTTAGATAAAAAAATGCTTCTGAGAAATTTTTTTCATTTTTAAATAAGTTTTAATGTTTTTGCTGTACCCAGAATAAGTTATTATAATTTGATTTGATTTATATTCAAATAAATTCTAATTTCAAATAAAAAATTAATTATGTTAAGTTTTATTTGAAAATAAATTAAAAATTAAAAGATTATTTGAATGCAAATTAAATATTTAAATTTATTTAAATGCTAATTAAACGCTAAGAGTTTAGATATAATAAAAATATAAAACTTTCTTAAATAAAATGATAAATTTATGCTATTTTTTTAATTATTTTAACTTTAAATCAATTGTTAAATTTTTAACCCTATCCACGTCATGTTGTTTTTACTGGTCACATTCCCAACAAAACCAAAAAAAAATCTTTAGAAAAACATAATGAATATTAAAAAGAAAAAAAAGTAGGCTTTGTTGCCCCTTCCCTCTCTAAAAGTGAAGTACAAGAGCAAAGATTCATTAACAGTTTTTATATTATAATAAAAAAGTATTTAAATTTTTATTTTATTAAATTTAATATTTTAATATTTATATTTTTAAAATTATAATAAATAAAAAATAATTAATGATATTAAAAAATTATTTTAATATCAAAAAAATATTATTATATCATATAATATAAAATTTTAAATTTTATATAAAAATATAACTTAAATCTAACGCTAAATCTAAAATTATTTTTATGTAAAATTTAAAATTTTATATTCTATAATATTTTAATATTTTATCAGTATTTAAATAATATTTTTTAATTTTATTAATTATTTTTATTTATTTATTATAATTTTAAAAATAAAAATATTAAAATATTAAATTTAATAATACAAAAAATTAAAATAATTTATTTTTTATAATATAAACAAACGTAATAAACTTTTATCGTAGCCCGAGCCAAAAACTAATTTTTTCTCTTATTTTCATAGAAAAGAGAGTTGGGGAGTTGGGACTCTCCTGAAGGGGTGAAGCCGTGAAGGGACGAAAGGGACGCCGTTCAAGGCATAAAAATAGTGAATAGATAGAAACGTGTTTTCTGGGTTGGAAGAGCTTTGGGCTAAGTGATCATATTGTTATTTTAACCCAAAGTTTTCTTATTTTTAGATATTTAATCCACCTTTAATTCGAAACTCTTTTCTAGTTAAATCACTTAAAAAGATATTATAAATTTAAATCCTTATAAATTCATAATTTTTTTTAAATGTCATCAGCATTCAAATTATCTATGTTCATGCTTAACTAACTCTTAGCCCAAAGTTGTAAATGAAATAATATTATAAAAAAATTTAAAAGTCAATTTAATTAATTCATATAATTATTTTTAAAAAATAAAATTTTATATATTTTAAATTCGAATATTAATATTTATAATTATTTTTTATTTATAGAGTGTGACTTTTTTATATTAAAAAATAATGTTTGAGGAATATATATATATATATATATATATATATATATATATATATATATATATATAAAACTTAGTCCCTCTCATCGATACTCTAGAGTCGCCCATGAGTACATGACCTCCAAAACCTTGAAAACCTCATGGTTGTGGGCAAATGGAG
>JBBYHK010000005.1:3093819-3104539 GCA_038382065.1 Adansonia grandidieri
TTAAAAAATAATTTAAACTATAAAATTACAAAAATTAATAATTTTAGGCTATATTTATTATTTTTATTAGATGAATTATTTTGATAATAAAATTATATTTAATTAAAGTTTAAATCAAATTTAAATATTTTTTAATTTAACTTTTTATAATAAAAGAAATTAAATCGAACTAATTTTTTAAAGTAAATGTTGTTTGGAACACTATTTTGTCTTTTGTTTGGTGTCCAACTGTCCGGGGCCCTACCTTATTTCCAGTCTTTTGGGCAATTTTGCCGTGTTGTTGGGTATCCAACAACTTAGACAAAGCTCCCAAGCTACTGAAACTAGGGCCCACCAACAACTCTTTTCTTTTTCTTTTTCTTTTTTTGTCTCCTTTTGAGATAAGACCGTATATAAATCGAGCCTGAATTAAAAGATATTTATTTATATTTGTTTATTTATTTTTAAGTTTATTTGTGTTTAATTTATATTAATTATAATTTTTAAATATGTTTAAGTTTATTTATTTAAAATTAGATGTATTTAAATTCATTCGTTTAGATTAAATGAATATGTTTATTAATATATAATTGAATATATTCGTGAACAATTAAAAATATGTTCATAAGTAATAAAAAAATCTAAATAAATTTAAACAAGCCACCAAATAAATATTTTTATTAGTTTTAAATATAAAAAATATAAATATAATTAATTATATTGTAAACTAATAATAATAATAATAATAATAATAATATCAACTATATTATAATCAAATAATGAATGAGTTTTAAACAATTTATTAAATGAGTTTTAAAAGATTCATAAATAAGTTTGATCGTGAATATAAATGAATTGAACATACTATATTCGTGTTCAAATCGTTTAATAAATGAACCTTAAAATATTATTCATATTTATTTATTTAATTTAATAAATAAATAAAATTAAATAAAAATTAAACTATTTATAAATCATTTATTAAACACTTTATTAATTTACACCTTATTTAAGATTATGAAAGTAAAAACCAAGGACATTCTAGTCAAATTTACTTGCCTACTAATTTTTTTCCTTTAGTAGATACTACCGTGACTTATGGTCCTTTTAGCGTACAAGGCGGTTAATTATTAATGTTTTTGAGTTAGTTATTATTTAAATATGAAAGTTGGTTCGTTATTTAAAAGATTTGAATAAAAATATTAAGTGTGAAAAATAAAATTGGGTAAAAAATTGAGATTCATTGACTTTGCCTAACATTTTGAGGCTTGAATTTAGCCAGTTTTTCAATTATATGATATATATTCGTTGAGGTTGAGTGCAGTCCTGCAACACAAAAAAGGTCAGAAGGATGTCGGAGTTGGTACTCCGAGGGTCCTCTCCGATGGTTAAGTTAGTATGCGGGTGTTTGGAGATATAGTAATGGAGATTCAGAAAATAAGAGAGAGTTCTTTACCTTTAGATTTGCTTACCCTTTTATAGGTGTTATCTGGAGACATAGTATCAGTTGATTTGATAGTGATGTGACTAGCGCCAAGCTAGTTGTCAGGCTATGGTGCCATGAGGTCGGCTCTGTTAGTCTGCTGCTATTCAAGAAGTATCAGTTCTGAAGTCATACTGCTTCGAGAGGTCACATTGTTGTTTGCTGTTGTTTTGGCGATCGTCTAGTTGCACGATCGCCCAAATGGTGAAAGCTGACTAGTAGCCATTCTGATCGCCAGTTGACTGGTAGCCATTTTGGTCGCCCAAATGCTAAAAGTTGACTGATAGCCAAATGGCACCCGAATGCTAAAAGTTGATTTATAGCCATTTTGGTCGCCCAAATGCTAAAAGTTGACTAGTAGCCATTTTAGGTGATCTAGTCGATCACCCAAATGGTATAACAATATTAATTTTATATTTTATATATTATATAATTTTTATTATATAAAGAATAAAAATATATATTTTAATGGTGTAAACATTAAAAATATATATTAAATTATTTATACTTTAAAACATAATAACAAAAAATATTAAATTACTAAAGATTAAAAATAATACATATTTTAAAAAAATAAATTAAAAAATATATAATATGAGCGAGTCTAAATAATTTTAATCTACCTATTTACAAATATAAGAAAATTTGAATAAAATTTAAAAATTATATTTCAAGTCAATCTTAGACAAATAAAAAAATGTATTAATAACATGGTTAAACTGAACCTAACCATGAACATCTCTATTGATCACTATCAACAAATTGAATCGAACTTTTTTCAGTTAATTGACCAATCATCGAAATTATTTCGATCGGCATCGGGAGAAGTTTTTGAAGAATTTCAGTTACCAGTCAATTAAGTTCACTGAAGCAAAATTAACCACATTAACCGATTTGGCCATATAGACCAATCTTTTTTATACTTTCATCTTATTTGTTTTTACAGTGTATGAATTTGATATTTTAAGCATTGTTATAGTTTATTATGCTTTGCTTTGGGATTTTGGTTGAATATATTGTTTTTTATAGGCACCGTTAACTTGGTTTGGTACTTTGATTGGATATATAAAATCACGTATAAAAAAAATATTGTAAAATAAATTTTATTCGTTTAATCAAAATTCGACTAAATTAATAAAAATAATTCGATTTAATTAATTCACCTCGCTTCCAATTCAAATTGATTAACAATTAAAGACAATGAATAAAAAACAATTGATTCGGTTAATTTGGTTAATAAAAGTTAAACTGAACTGATCATTCGAAATCCCCTATGCGTGTGTGCATCAAAATCCTTGAACAAGGAAGGCGATGTTCCTAGCTTGAAACGTCACCTCAATTAACAAAGCAAATGTAAGTCAATAATAAAACTTTGAAGGTCCTATCCAAATATCATTCACAATATATCTGCAAAAAATCAGAAGATGAAGAACGAAAAATAAATAGCGGGGAAAAAAAAATAAATAATAAATTGACATGCATTGATGATTTTTTGTATAGCATTTATCCATAGTATGTAACTAAGAAATTAGTTGACATATCTACCAATGACTAAGTTCAAATCACGAAAAAAAAAATTTCTAAACGCAAAGCCGAATACCTCCAATATCATGCATGCTTTTCTTCCTCTTCCTTCCCCGAGACCGGTTCAAATCGAAAACTTATCTTCAAATATTCTTTCACGGCAAGCTCACCATTTGCCAATGTAGATTGGGGTTAAATTTCTGTTTTTTTGCTCCCACTTCTGATTCGAGAGACAGCCACAAGAAAACTAACCTAAATAAAATTGCAAATTTCGAAAACTAGGGAAAAAGTTGCAATAGAACTAAAAATATTCACATTTGGAAGCGGTGGTAGTTTTTTTAGCATGGAGGTGTGAAACTTGGAGAGTTAGACTACAGAAAAACTCTCATTGCCATTTCCGTCAAGCAATGGCTTGTTATTGGCCAATGTGGTCGGAAAAACTTGACTTTCACTTTCATCATTAGACTTGTCGATGCTATGTAGGAAAACACCTGTCAAAGAACAAAAATAACAAAAATCTTCGTTAAAGTAACAATGATATTGGGAAAGGTTCAGCTTTTTATCAGGCGATCATGCTGCACCAGGATTCAGTACAGCATAAGAATCAAAGAATGTTCTACCCCAAACTGGCAATCCCTAGGGAAAAACAACTTCGGCCTTAGCTGACAAGGAAATTGAGTTGGCACCATGCTTAATTTCTCAGATAAGTTGCTTGCCCAAACTTTATGGCACACTCAAATCGGTTATACTCTTAATCCAGTAACAGAGGGGAATACTTTACTAATCGCTCTACTCGACACAAGTCATTCACTAATTGTAGCTTCAAGTAAATTGGCATGCTTACAGAAAAATAACATAAAAGAATCTATGATCAGATTTTTTTTTTTTCCTGGAATTTATTATTACTCACCTATAAACCATATTCCAGCAGCAAGAAAGAAAATAGAGGTCAGAATAAGTGCAGTTTCCCTCCAATTGTTAACATGATCCTGCTCAAAACATCAACAGTCACAATGATGCTATAAAAGTTTTGAATTCATGGTGAAAAAATAGTTAGGTTGAGGTTGCATGCGCATAACATAATTCGCAAGAGCATCAACTGAAAGAAATACAAGTACATTCAGATTCCTATATTAAATCCTACTGAAGTTATAGTAGGATACACTGGATTAGAGACAGCAGCTAGGTAATAAGGCAAAGATAAAAGGTTTTCCATTTAACACAATAGAACAGTCATCAGCAATGGACAAATTAGTTTCAGCAAATTACTTTCCCAGAAACTCTTTAATATATAAGTTGCAATGTCATAATTTATTTATTTACTATAATTTCATTTAATTTATTCGATAATGAAATTCATGTGAGGTTAAAGAATCAATTTTACAACCTGAAACATTTAGCAGTTAATAGTATTTTTGACAATAATTTGACAAGATCTTGTGTGTTTTATTTCCCCCATGAATTTATAGGGAAAATTGTGAGGCATTCTACATTTACCAAGACAAGTGCATCCACTGTAAGCACTTGAAAGTAATGTATAGAGTTAAGCGTATTTTAAAAGGTTGAAAGAATTTTACAATATTGTGTTCAAACTTCAAAGAAAGAAGGCAAAAAGAAACTTTCAGAGCAAAACAAACCGTTAAACAGAATATCAATGTAAATAAAGAAATCTTCCGCACTAAAACACATGTTGCTACACAAGCTCGGATGTAAATAAAAGCACCTGGAGAACCCCAACAAGCGGTGAGGAAGGCACATCGCCAAAGATGTGAATTGAGACAGTAGACATGGCCATAGATAATGGTCTGAGACTCGGTTTGACACAATGGAGACACACGTAATTGACTGGAGCCTGCAAAATCAACTTTTTGGTGAGAAAGTGACACTCCTAAAAAAGCATAACCGGTTAAATATTTTATGATAATAGTAGTCCAAAACAATAAATATGGTTACAGCGCCAATGTATTCACTACAGGGACAAATGTGCACCAGAAATGTCTTTTTATTATTACCTTTAAAAAAAACTATGTTGCTCCAACTCTTTTTTTTTTTAAGTACCCCTGTTTAACACCCATGTCCGACATATTTTCAAACATGGATATGGGGATATGACCCTCCAAAAAACTTCCAAATACGTAAAAAAACTTCGAAAATTTTGAACATACCCATGTCAGGTGCATACCCATATCCGACACTTATACCCGAGTCTGAGCAACATAAAAAAACCCTATTTCTATTATGAAACTGAAAATATGAAAATTGGTCCAATTTCTATAAACTAGGAAGCCATAGCTGCTCCGAAATAAGTGGGCAAAAGTAAAACTCATAGCATAACTTCTAATTAAATCTTCCCCTAAATCTTTTATCAAATTAACATAATTGAAGGAATAGAGAGAGTTCCTACACCTGCAGAAACATAAGTATACAATACATTGGAGAATAACAAGATCATAAATCTAACAAACTCCATTTTTGTTTTACCTGTGTTGCAAAAATAAACAATTCACCCACAGCAAAAAGTACTACGAAACCATTCAAGCTCCTGAGACAGAAAGCAATGAAGCATAATATTGCACCCAGGAGTGTTGCACCTGAAAGAAGCTGTTACAGAAGCAAAGTAAGCCATCAATACTGCCAAAAAAAAAACAGTGAACAAAAAAAGAGACAGTTTCAGACTATAATTTACAGCTACTAGTTAGTTTCATCTGGAATTAGAGTAGAAGCTAACTCAATTTCATGTAAATCAGAATACGTCTATCTGTTTGCCAGTTAACTCGCTATCAATTTATTATTCTTTAAAGTGTGTTTGCATTTTTCTTTAGTTGTTTCGATTTAGAGAAGTAGTAGTGAGAAAAATAACAGAATCCTATATCCAACTTTTCCTTATTGCATCAAAGACTGTATTAGACAAAATAACAAAGAACAGCACTTTTAGTTGTTCACTGAAAACCTCTCTAATTTTTCTCAGCTTATTTTTCCTATCCAAATGAAATGTAGTGAATAATTTTTTTTTTTTTTGGTTCTAATAAGCATGTAAAAGGAAACCTTTCACATAAAACGTCATCAAAGAAACAATACTCACAATAAAAGCATTGGTTATTGTAGCACTCATGCGATCTAGGATGAAACCACCAGCTATTGTTCCTAAAATCCCACAAACAATTGTAATCCCTCCAAACATCATATCTGCACTCTTCTGCAAAAATTCACAATTTATATGAGTACAGCACCAAGACAAAGGCCAAGTATGATTCTCTTTGATGCCAGAAAGAACATGGTAGAAGGAAAAGATTTTGGTAAGAACAGAATGCATGTAACTTGGCAGAAACTGTACCATATGATAAATATTATAACCAGCCTTTGGGCCCCAATATGAGTATGCTCCAATTACAAAGTTGTATGCTATGTAACCTGCAAGACCAAATGTCGGTAAAGTAATTCTTCACAAGCCTAAGTAATGTCCTATGTCATAAATACAAGCATAGCTACAATGAATTTAAAGAGAAAAGAATAGATTGTCTTAGACATATCCAGGGGTTTTTTTTTTTTTTTTTAACCAAATCCAGAAGCATTATTTAACACGCAAAACTGCCACAAAAATTGAAAAACTCGTAGAGAATTATGTTGGTATTTTTTTCTCATAGCATTACTCCTCTAGAATTGAAAAGGATCAAGAACATACCAAGAACGTTTACAACAAAAATTTTGTCCACCAAAAGCACTTTCATATCTTTCGCAAACTGAGATAATTTATCCAAAATGTACGGTGTACCTACTGACCTGCCCAAGAAAAGAGGAACAATTAGGATATGGAACAGAATGAATCATATATGTAAAGTAAACGGAAAAGGTTTGTATGCATCTATAAATTAAATCTAAATTTAGGTTTTGATTGAGAAACAACTGTTTCAACCAATAACACAACTTTCACAATTACATTTGACATCAGTCTATTTCCTGCTGCCAAGTGATAGGATATCATAGATTAAGGACTCCTTCCTTTTAAGATTGGCTATTACATATTCATATTTTAAATTTTCCATGTTTCATGACTTTCAATATATCCAATTGCATTAGCTCCTAGTAATTGCAGTGGGAATTGCAGTCATTCCAACTTTCAGGGTTCAGATTAGAGGCCTAGTTATAAGTAGGTGATGGATTCAGGTATGGAACAGGGTGGTGGCCCCAATGTGTTCAAAATTCTCAATGCAACTAGAATCCAAATGCTCCATGTATTATACTTCGTTTTAAATCTTTCTTATTTGATGACTTCTCTCCCTTTTCTTTAATAGAATTTCTAATTGCAAAGAAGATCTATAAGTAAATATTGTTTTAAAGCAGTTTGCCCAATCTTAAGGAACAGTGATACAAATAAACTAAAAAGAGATTTTGGGTCACTCACTTGGAAGTTCTATTCAATTCATCAGCACTGATACCATCACCTCCAACCAAAATACGGCCCTCTAGTTTTGATGCCTCTGAATCCACAACTAGGATAGGTTAGGCTTAGAAAAAACAAGAGTTCTTTAGAAAAAAAAATAAAGGCACTTTAATAGCTGGCAGGACAGCTTATTACAAGAAACGAACTTATGAATCATTTTGCTCTGGTTTTATTTCTTTTTTTATTGTTGGCTTAAATTTGGTCTCGAAAACAGGAAAAACTGATATAATATATATAATACATACATCATATATGTATATATGTGTGTGTGTGATTTCAGTGTATGCAAAAAATTTCTGTTCCAATTTTCTCTCAAAACAACAAACCAAAAGTTTAAAGTTATCCTTGGGTTTTTAAAACAACAGTTTTGTCTCAGTTTCAACCAAAATCAACTTGATCCTGCTTGATTTCAGTTAACAAGAAGCTGAACCAAACCATTGCAAGGAAATTCCTAGTAATCACCTCATTTACGACTCTGATTAGACATTCTCTATGCTGATTTAAATATATGGACAAAAGTAACAGGCCATTCAACAGAAGCAACAAACTGGAAGTGCTGGAATATGAGGATGGAAAAACTAAATATCAATGGATGATAAGGAATAACAAGATTTACAGTACTGTAAAAGTACCTTTAGTTTGCAAAACAAAAGAAAATGAGGGATCAAAATTTCACAGAACTTCTATAGAACATTCAGAGAGAATTAGAGGACCTTGCATTTTGATCTTTGTCTTACTGCATGTACAATTGGCATAATAAAAATCTTTCATTATTTCCATTTTTGGGCTACATCCCAGAGACACACCGAACCACTTCTTGGGTAAAACATTTGAGTGAAGGAAACAGGAGTGAGATTAATAAATCATCCAATTTAAGCGAGAAGTTTTTTTTTT
The DNA here is from genome assembly GCA_038382065.1 of Adansonia grandidieri. Lineage (NCBI taxonomy): Eukaryota > Viridiplantae > Streptophyta > Magnoliopsida > Malvales > Malvaceae > Adansonia > Adansonia grandidieri. The sequence goes on from JBBYHK010000005.1 coordinate 3,102,141, forward strand.
CTCTTGCAGTTTCAGTTTTATTTTAGTCTGATTATCTTAATACTAGCTCTATTACTTACTACAGGGAGGACCTAACACTTTCCTTATAGTCTGCCTGGTCTTATTCAAACCTTTAGTTATGATATGCATACATACATGGCAGGTACTTAGCAACTCACAATTGAAAGCAACTTCTCACTCAATAGCAGAACCAATAAAAAATTATAGAAGAAGGAGAAGAAGAAGAATGATAAAGAACATGTACCATCAGTTACAGCAGAAACTGTCTCCACGGATGTCAATGCTTTTTTTGATTCAACAGGAGAAAAACCTATGATTCAAAGTAACTATGATGTTTAATAATTAAATTATTGTGGGATTAATTTTTTTTTTCTTAAAAAAAAAAGAAAAAAAACTCTGGAGTGCAGACGACATGTCAAAACAGTTACCTTTCAACTGCAACGGTTTCGCGACAAAGCCAAAAACAGCAAATGGAAGCATTAACAAAGCCTCTCCCCAGAATGCATAGCGCCAGTTAAAATGGCCCCCAACCTATATGACGAGCAAACACAATTTGTGATTAATCATCAAAACATCAAACAGACATGTCCAGACAGTACAGAGGGACCCAACCAAGTGATTTTATCTAGGAGTATAAATCACATTCTTAACGAAAGAGCAACAATAAAGTGCGTAAGAATGAAAGGGATATGCAAACTCACCAATCCACCATAAACATATCCAAGAGCAACTCCACTAGGTATGCACATATAAAAGATTGCAAGCCAGGCTGTTTTCTGGAGTACGAGAGAGAATTAGCATGATAGTGTAGTTTAGGCAGTACGATGGATAGTTCATGTAGCTCTAAGTTTGAAAGTTAGAAAAGAAATAAAACAAATGAACCTGAGAAACAGGAGCATTGTCATCAATAAATGGAGCTGCAAGACTTATGAAAGAAGCTTCTCCAACACCAACCACCCTAAAACATCAAAAGCCGGCAACAATTAGGGAAAAAAATGTAGCAGAAGAAACTAATGAAGTAATAATTGAACCGAAACCAACTCTTAGACAGTACCGAGGCTGTTACACTTACATGCGGCATATTGCAATAAACCAAAAGGAAGAGGCACTACCACATCCAGCAGCAGCCAAGGTCCAAACAGATAATCCAACCCCAATAATCCTAAAAGGGTTGTGGCTGCGGTCATAGAAATCAACTAACATTATAAACCAAATTGAAATGTAAATAACTGCCAAATATACTGCAATAATTACAGCAATAAAATGACAAACCCTGAAATTAATACTGATGCCATCTAGCATTTGACATGGCAGTGCTAATACCAAAACGCCACATTGAAATTACATTTTGACAAGTAAAAAAAGGAAAAAAGAAAAGATCCATCAAAGAAAATTCACCTCTTTGCTAAGGAAGCAAATATTGGAGACGCCACGAGAAGTCCAACCATGAATGCAGACGATAAGAGACCATCTTGAAAATTAGTCAAGTCAAATTCCCCCCTGCAAGCAAACATCTTTCACTAAGACAACTAAAAATAATGCGAAACATTTTACTACAGCAAAATTTACACAGCAAATGAAAACAAAATGAAGCATTTCAAGTAAAATCTTACTGAATTCCACTACCGGATGTGCAAATTCCCTTGTCATCACAAGTGCTACTACTCCCATTAACACCATTACTTGCTATCGCTCCTCGATCCACATAATTTATCATGTTAATCACACAAAATATAATCAATAACCTACAAAAATATATATAAATCAGGAATTACCATTGTCATCCAAAAAAGTAAAAAAAAAAAAAAAAAATTCTACCTTCACCTAACTTTTTCTTATGAACCTTAATCGCAGTGCGAATCAGCCTCAAAAAGGTCCGAGAGATTCAGCTAAAGTGAAATACAAGCATAATTTCCAGATAAAACACTTTAACAATTAACAGTTCAAAAAGTTAAAGTTGAATTTTTTTGAAATCTTACCGTTTGGGAGTGAACCAGGAAGGAGTGGGAGGAGGATCCATGGTGGAGGAAGAACGAGCCGCGTCTTCTGGTTTAGGATTCGATTGTTGAACTGAGCCTTCTTTTTCCTCCACCTTTGGAGGAGTTGAAGAAGGTGACGCCATAAAAATAAGACTTTATCCTTGTTTTTGGGTTCAGGATTCGATTGTTGAACTGAGCCTTCTTTTTCCTCCACCTTTGGAGGAGTCGAAGAAGGTGACGCTATAAAAATAAGACTTTATCCTTTATTTTTTTTTTCCCCGTTGGTTACGCAGTTATGCCTGCTTCGCCTTCATTTACCCTTACGAAACGTTTTGTCCTTTTTTTTTCCCTACTTTTTCCTTTTTTTTTTTGTTTTTTTTTTTTTGGGGGGGGGGGGGGTGGGTTGCCCTACAGGGTGGA